>OVAN01000331.1:15689-65725 GCA_900406275.1 Anastatica hierochuntica | reverse complement strand
ATATGAAGTTTTAATAAATTAATTGTTAAAAAAATAGAAACAATACCCATTAAGCGTGAAAGAAAGTTTAGAATATATTAATATAAACATATAATATTGTTAGAAAATTTTAAACGACATTGAAGAGTATAAACTTCAGTATATAGAGCATCNATTGAAGAGTATAAACTTCAGTATATAGAGCATCTACCGAAAAACTCTATATTTTCGTAGGGGTTAACTCACTGATTTTGAGAAAAATTAACCCCTACGAAAATATTTTTCTTGGCATAGATGGAGCATGCATCTAGTTCTTAGGGGTCTAGAGTCGCAAGCCATATGCTTGCAGAGCATTTGCTTAGTGGATGGGTCCTGGAAACTATCGGATATTCACAGTGGGATGGATTGGTCGTTGCTTTGCATTGATTGAGCCTGCATCAGGAGGGGGGCCGTAACCAGATTCGACGGTTATCGGCTCTTCATTCTGAGCTAGAAGCGCTCATATGGGCGATGCAATGTCTGACGGGCCAGACGGAGATTCAAGAGTTCGGTACCGATTGCCAAGATGTAATCCATATGCTAGCATCTCCTGATGAGTGGTCAGACTTTGCGACGAAACTTCATGAGTTTGAAAGGGCAAGGAGCGCTTTCCTGGATTTCAAGATATCGTATGTCCCACGCAGTTTAAACTCCCAAGCGGATCTTTTAGCTCGTTTAGCTAGACAGCATCTTGTTATTTTTTCTTTTGTGGGTTGTTCTATTTCGATGTAACATGCTGCACCACCTCAAATTTGAATAATAGAACCGTTTTTGGTGTCAAAAAAAAAATGTTTTTTTTTTAATACTTTACTTTTTTTGGTTAAAAAATTGGCTTTATTGATTTTTCAATATAATGGTCAATTGACTTTAAAACAAAATTAATACACTTAAATTCGCTCGATTCTTTAATAAATTTCGGTTGTTTTATAAGTTTGCAGACACGTGGCGAGTTATCGATCGTCAGATGATGGGATTAAGATTCATAGAATGGCAGGGATCCCTTGTTTCTCTCCAATCCACTCCTCTCCCTCCAAAACAATTAACAATCAAAAAATTTTGAAATCCAAAGAGAAAAAAAATCTCGCGAGAAATTTAAATTTTATTCGAGGAAAAAAAAAACAAAATTTGAAAATTTCTAAAATCTATGAACAGTAATGGCGAACAAAGGCTACGGAAGCGGGAGATTGGAACGGAGGAAGACGATGACGATGAATTGGGCGGGACTCGGAGAGGTTGATAACGACGATGATCATTTCTTCGAGAGCTCGAATCGTCTTTCCACCGTCGTACCTTTGGATTTAGCATCATCTTCCGACGAAGAAGAAGGTGAGTTTGATGATTGCCGGATCTCGTTTTCTTCTAATGTATCTTCCGTTTCTCGTGCTGCTCCTCCGCCGGATATGTCGCCGGATTATGATATTTGGATGTCGGCGCCTGGATCTATCACGGAGCGTCGTCGTCGGCTTCTTAATGGTATGGGACTTGAATCTAAGAAGAGTGTGCTCGGAGCTATTTCGATCCAGCGCGTTAACAAACCGAAGGCGGCTGAGCACGTTGTAGATCTAGGCGTTGCGGAAGTGACGGCGGATGAGTCGCCAGATCGTAATTCTCCGGTGGATTATCAAGCGGTGGTTAATCAATCTCCACCTATGTCGGTTTTGCTTGTACGATCGAGATCTGATTCCGATATCGAATCGTCTTCTGCTGAGAAACAGAGGAAAGAAGAAATGTTAGGGAAAACGTCGAAATCGCGACTCACTAGAACCGCGTCTGCGATTGGAGCTCCGGGTGCGAGAATTGGTCCGTACTTCACCCCGACGCGAGCCTCGCCGCAGAACGCAACAAACGGTCAGTCGCAAGGGCAACGAAACGGCGTTTTGCTCTCTTCTGTAGTCTCCAATACTAAGTTTAGTGCCTTCTTCTTGATAAAGAATCTCGATACTGGGAAAGAGTTCATTGTTAAGGAGTATGGTGATAACGGAATGTGGAATCGGCTTAGCGATATACAAACAGGGAAGCAATTGACAATGGAAGAATTCGAGAAAAGCGTTGGATATTCATCTGTTGTTAAGGACCTTATGCGCCGAGAAAACGCAAACTCGACAATGGATTTCAAGAAGTTCAATTCGTATGTGTCAAAGAGTTTGAGAGTAAGTAAGAAGAGAGGAGCTGCTTTGTTAAAGAACATTAAGGGCGTTGCTCATTCAATGAGCTCTAAGGTTTCAGAGAAAGAGAAAGATCCAAGTGGTAGTGGTGCCAATAGTCCGAGAACCGTGGACCAAAAGCAGGAGAAGAACAACAACGAACAAACGAATCAGTGGGTGAAGGTGAGACATTCAGGGAAGTCTCATAAAGATCTAAGTGCTTTGCATTTGTGCCAAGAGATTCAAGCTCATCAAGGAGCTATTTGGACTATGAAATTTAGTCCAGACACACATTTATTAGCAAGTGCAGGGGAAGATTGTGCAATTCATGTGTGGGAGGTTCAAGAATGTGAAATCATGTCAATGAACGAAGGGAGCTTGACACCGATTCATCCTTCAATGTCTGCTTCCACGGATAAATCCCCTGCGGAAAGTGATAATGACGCAGAAGTGCCACCTGATAAGAAGAAAAAAGGGAAAGCTGCGTCGACTAAAAAACCAAATCAGATCCCAGATTATGTCCATGCGCCTGAAACCGTCTTCTCGTTATCAGATAAACCAATATGTTCTTTCACCGGCCACTTGGATGATGTTCTGGACTTATCCTGGTCGCGGTCACAAGTAAGTTTATGCTCCTTTCTTGCCAACATTGATGCAAGCAGCCATGTAATGCTATTTGATAAACTTAACCATACTTTTTCATGCAGCTATTGCTTTCATCTTCCAAAGACAAAACCGTGCGGTTATGGGATATCGAAACTCAAAGTTGTCTAAAACTGTTTGCCCACAATGACTATGGTAAGAAAAGTACTCACAATGCTAGTTTTCACTATTGTATTTAGAGATTCATGTCACATTCTCTGGCTTTCAGTTACTTGTGTACAATTTAATCCACTGGATGAAGATTACTTCATAAGTGGCTCTCTTGATGCCAAGATCCGTATATGGAACATATCAAACCGTCAAGTAGTGGAGTGGAATGATCTAAATGAAATGGTGACCGCGGTTTGTTACACTCCTGATGGTCAGGTACAACATTCTCTTGAATGTCTTATGCACATACTTGAAATCGACAATCTTGTATCGATATCTATCTCTATGCTCTTTGATACGTAGGGTGCATTTGTTGGTTCGCATAAGGGAAATTGTCGGCTTTACAGTGCAGAGGGTATAGTGGCTACAGACTTATTCTGTTTTGTAACTATGTTTAGTGATTAACTTTAACACTCTTTAACTTTTTTTGCTCTTTGGATTGATCAGATTGCAAGTTGGATCAAACAAACCTTATTGATCTGCAAAACAAAAAGAAAGCTCAAGCTAAAAAGATCACAGCCTTCCAGGTTCTTACTCTCTTTTTTAAATAAGATGTTGCTTAATTGCGGTTTTTATCATAGAGGATTCTTACTTAACTTTGAGTTTGTTTCAACAGTTTTCACCGATTAATCCATCAGAAGTTCTTGTAACTTCTGCTGATTCACGCATTCGGGTTCTTGATGGTACTGAACTTGTTCAAAAATTTAGAGGTATGTCAACTGAAATTATTCATTTGTTTGCCTGTAAACACTTGAAATCTCCTAACGATCCATATAAAACACAGGATTCAAAAACACATGCAGCCAAATGACAGCATCTTACACACTAGATGGTAAACACATTGTATGCGCAAGCGAAGACTCGCAGGTTTACGTGTGGAAACACGAGGAGCCACGACTAGGAATTACCGGTAGAAAAACCATTGCAATGTCTACTTCTTACGAAACCTTCCCTTGCAAAGACGTATCCGTGGCAATCCCATGGCATGGCGTTGTAAGAGGCGAACCACCACCCGCACAAACACAATCGAAAAAAACCTCGAAAAAACCATCTACTACTCCTAATACTAGTACTCAAGAAACCGCAAACACGGGTAAAAAATGCGGCCTTCCACCGTTGCCTAAGAAAAACAATGACAATACCGCGGATGGATCGATAGAACAACATCAAGAAGATGAGCAGGCGACGCAAAATGAAACAGAGAACAATACCGGAGAGACATTAAAGCCCGGTGATTCGCCTTCTATATCGATCTCTTCTCGGATTTCTTCATGGTCTTGGTTTGATAGCCACGGATCTCATTTGGTTCAACCAACCGCTTGGGGAATGGTTATCGTTACAGCCACCATTGGTGGCCAAATTCGAGCTTACCAGAATTTCGGATTGCCCCGCAGAGTCAGTCGTCAAGGCTCTCTGTTTTGACACAACCGCAGGCAATTCTTGTACATAAAAATATACGTATACTTATACAGTGTGTAGCTCCAACAAAGTTCTTGTACAGTCCATTGAGTTTAATATTGTATATGGTATAGTTACAGATCAAGAATGAAATTTTATGTAAAGTGAGTTTGAGTTCTAACGCGATAACTTTTGTTATATAAATGTTTACTGTACAGTAAAATTTTAAACAAAATTGAAATAGTCCACAAATGGTTTCGTGGTGTAGTTGGTTATCACGTCAGTCTAACACACTGAAGGTCTCCGGTTCGAACCCGGGCGAAGCCATATTTATTTTCATTTTTTTCACTTGTCATCAGGTTAACCGGGTCTGCCTACATCCGGTCAAACCTGGTTAAGTAACAAACTTTCGTAGCAATTTAAGTAGCCTTTCAAAATTGGGCCTACTTAGATATTTCAAATATTCGTTACAATGATGTGCTTAATCGATGTTGATGTGTTGAAAGTTGAAAATGTTGTTGACTAGCTAAGCAAAATCGGTCCACAAACTTATATTTATGTGATATAAATACATGACGATGTATTAGAATTAGCCCTCGTGTGTTTTCTTAAGGACCAAGCAACTTTTTGGGCAGTCATCATTGTAATGTCACAATCATATACCATTGGCCACCATATTTGATCTTCTTATATAAATAAAATTAATTATTGTAGTGGATGTTACATAATATTAAAAACCATTTGTCAATGTGATGACATCTTATTTTTATTGATATATTTAGAATACAAGGTTCATAAAGAGCACAATAACTTTTTTAAAAGTATACGGTTAATTAGCTAAACATGAATTAGTCAAAGCAAAGAACATATGAACGTTTATCAATACATACACTAGTTTTTGTGTTAAATTAAATACATACGTGCATTACATGTGGTTCTTAGTTATTGATCAAATTAAAAAACTTGAGGTGCGTAGCTTTTGTTATTAAAGGAAATCAAAATGTTGTAGAAATCTGAAGATGATTAATGGTGCATGTACCAATCACATAAGAAGACACATATAGAAATTTTTTGTGACGTAAAATATGTTAGATATTGAAAGTAAAAAGTGGTGGATAACCTAAGGCCCCGTCTTGATTGTGGGCAAACGATAGGGACAAGTGAAAAAAAAAGAAACATGTATATCTTGGATAAGAAAAGAAAATCTGAGAGGTGCTAATTGATTATTCGTTTATTTACATCCTCAATTTAGGTGAGATTTATTGTCCACCCTTTTAAAGTGGTTTGAGTCAACAAAATTTTAATTTAGGAAAAACAATAATAGGACTCGCAATATATTTTGGAAATAAATTAATTTAAATCGACTAAATCAAATAACTCATCTACTACTTTAATTAGTATATGACATGGTCGCCCTGCGACATGCGAGAAATATTCGCTTCGGTTTTCAAATTTCTTTTAAATAATCTTATAAAATGTCTACAATCTCACAAATTTTAGGTCCGACTCTGGCACGTGAACAGTAAAGTTATGTAAGTGTGTGTATTAATTAGTGTTTATAAATCAATAACCACTAAACTTTATTTTTTGTCACTAACCGATAGATTTTATTAAACTTCAAACGTGGACTAAAAACAATAATGGGAGTTAACTAGACGGAGTTGTCAATGGTGATGATAAGTGTAGGCGTATGAATTGCATAACTTTGTTAAGGAAATCGTCGACAATTTTACTTAGCCATATCAAAAAGCTCCCAAATTGAGGGACCCTCATTGTGTTTTTTGGGTTGGCCAAAATTTATAATGAGAGAACAATGTAAATAAAGTATATATTGGCAAAGACTAGAGAGAGGGCATGCACGCTATTATGGAATCTTCATTTTTGGTTTGAAAATTTCGTAGCTATGCATCAATGTTTCATTTTTTCCCCACGTGACGTTAACATGCAACTTTTCTTTTTTATCTTCGATAAATATTCACTAATAAAATCCAAATATGGACTAACATAAATCCAGATTCGCTGGTCCTGATTCAAGGATGTTTTGAACCAAATTTAACAACGCTATGACTTGTTTATAGCATCCTATGACCGAATCTAAGACTTCAATTCGAATAAAATATTTATAGTACGATTCATGAGTATTTTATATATGTATTTATATTATACACACATGCTAAACTTAAAAATAATTCCAACCATTCGTTGTTTATTCTATGTATGATTGGCTGCACTGAGATATTGTTGGTTTGAGATCAAGGCATATATAAATAGATCATTATGAAAGAAAATAATCCATATGCTTGCATTTAAGTTATCAAACAAAAAAATGCTTGCAATTAAACAAAGTAAACAAACAAAAAGGTATATAGTCTAGTTTTAGTTAATTAGGTGGATACACATAAAAAAATTATTTAAAATTTGTAACCTCCAAAAAAAAATGATTTCTCCTACCTCTAACTTTTGTTTGTTTTTTTTCATAAATGGGCACTTTTGTAAAAACACTCCAATATATGCATATACATATTTGTTTGAAATCCCTAAAATTTAAATAATTCTTTTTGGTTATACATCAAATTATCCCTTTTAATAAAAAAAGATTTAGCTAAAATTGTGGAATAATACAGTAGATTGTTTTTAGGGGAAAAAATGGTAACAAAACTTTACAAGCGAAAGAACAAGTAATAATTTTAACGATGAGTTAATAAAATTTTAGTTGTCTATCACATGTAAGCAAAATCAGAAGTACAGAGGAGTTTGGGCTCAAATTCTAACGCGTGTGCATTGAAGCGCGTGCAAT
Source organism: Anastatica hierochuntica (assembly GCA_900406275.1). Lineage (NCBI taxonomy): Eukaryota > Viridiplantae > Streptophyta > Magnoliopsida > Brassicales > Brassicaceae > Anastatica > Anastatica hierochuntica. The sequence goes on along the minus strand of OVAN01000331.1, from coordinate 58,555 downwards.
CAAAAACCGAATCTCTAGGGGTTCGCGCGTCGGTCCCACTTCCCCTGACGTACCGTTACTTTTGTCGCCTAGTTGTCCGTGCTAGTCACGAGCATCTTACTCTCTCCCAACGCGCGTCGTTAATTTTTCTAACTGATTGTTCCGACATTGATTCGGTCTTCGCTTACTACGTTGGACTTCTGTACTTTTACTATTTATTATCTGTAAATTAATGCGACTATTTTAATTGCAGTGCTATTTATTTTCTTTTAGCAACGTTAGTTTATACTAAATTAATTTCCGTTATTAAATTTTGAAAATCTTTATCGTAGCTAAAAAAATCTATCAACTGAGGTTTGAGAAATTGATTATGCGTATTGTCATATTCACATTTTTCTCAATTTTCTTTTTAACCTATTCAGTTTTATCTAGGTGACGTTTTTGATAACTATGTGTGATTATATTTTTCGTGATAATACTTATTCCTCTTATTAAATCACGTCGTAATATATAATGCACTAATTAATAACAATCGACTAAGTGTCGCTTTCCAAACAGATATCCATTATCGACGATCATCATCATGCATGCATTGTACAAAATTAATTTAATTATATACTTTGTGGTTGGTCTCTACTACACATTACACTCGAGAATGAATTCGAATATCTTTTTTTTTTGTCACAACAATATTATCTTAAGTCATGTGTATATCATTATGGTAGTTACAAATAACTTTCTTTTAATGAAAGTTTCCACTACACATCTACATATATATATATATATATATATATATTAATATTAATTTTGTCATACTAAAAGGTTTGTGATATTAAATAAAAAATTAGGCAGCAGACAAATACTTCTTGGAAGACACAAAGAACGTTCCTTTGCAGACAAATCACTGTCCCTTGCTTACTTCCAGTCTTCTACACTATATCATTATATAATCACTATGATTGATACAATCAATTAGAAGGTTATTACCGTTACATATATATACACACATGTTCCTATTGGAATTTGAATTAGGCAAAAATTACTCAGTATAATCTTATCAGGTATGTAAATCATCACATGAACATGAATATCCTAATTTTTACAAGATTATATGTGACGATTGTTTATGGTAATGATACGCATAAGAGGTATAAAACTCAATATTGGATTTCATTGGTGTGAAATTGCTTTTATTATGAAATTTTTGTTCAAAATACTTATGAATTCGAACAAACGTAGTCTAGTTAGATGTTCAAATAGATAGCTTGTAGATAACGTCTCAAAAAGATTCTTCTTTGCTTTACATCAAAATCATCAAAAGGTTTAATTAAAGTATTCCGTAAAAGACTCTACCATTTAAAAATTTGGAATAATCAGAAAACTACAAGGAATTTGGACTGCTTTAATATGCTCATAAAGATAAGACTAAATATTCACTGAATTTGCTTACAAGAAATTAGACCCAAAAGCTCAACACAAGAAAATTTAGTAATAGCATCTATATATATAAACATCAAATATTTATATGTCACGTATACGAAACATCCTAACAAAAATCCCTGTACGTATTAAACTTTGTTGTAAAATAAAATTTTAGACAATTTTTTGAAATAAAATTTAGATCGAAGTTACACCTACTCAAAATTCCATTTAGAGTCGACACAACTAAATATTGTGAATGTTCATACTATATTCCTTGGTTTAATACTATGAATATTCTGTCTCAATTTAAAAAAATAAAATAAAATGTATTCATGATATATATATATATATATATATATATTACCTTTATGGATCATGTACTTTTAGAACATGAATAATGCAAGTTCTTAACAAGAGTTCTTAAAGAAAAAAAATTAATATTTTAATTTTGGAATTTTTAAAATCTTAAGAACCCTTGTTAAGAATCTCCTTTAATCATGGTCTTATGTGCCATAAGAAGATTTGACCTCATTTATGAATAACTAAAATTTACCAATAGAAGGTACTCAACTCATACAAACACCAAGTTACGCGCATATAGTTCATTTCTTCATACTAAAAATAGAAACGAACCCTAATTTTAAAACTAAAACACCAACCAAGATAATCCAAGAAAAGTAAAAAAAAAAACCCAAAACTTTAGCTAGTGTATTAAAATAAACTCATACTAAGATCATACCACACCCAATAAGTAATTAATAAACGTATCATAACGTCGATCCCTTAGAGAGATATATGATATTTGATTATATATTGCTAGTAGAAGAAGCACTGAGATTATTAGAGACATCACTCCATGAACTAGTAGTTGCTGCTGCTGTTGATGCTGCTGCGCTATAGATATTCCAGAACTGTTGTTCGTTTCCGAAAAGTTGTCTAGACAAGTTGATTTGATTGTTACCATCTTCCATTTTCACTGAAGCTAATTGAGATGCGGTGGCTGTAACCATGGCTGATGAAGCTGAAGAAGAGGAAGAAGAGGAAGCCAAGTTATTGAAAACGTTCTTAGGTTGGTACTGACCCGACCCGGTGACTACTCCATAACCCGAATTGTGCTGCTCCATATCAAACGGGTATGACCCGGAAGATGAAGAATTGTCAACACCACCTTGCAAAGGAAGTTGATGAAGAGTTGCCGGGAATCTCCATTGGTCAAAGCCAGTCAAAAGAGCCGACCCTCCTCCTCCTCCTCCTCCGCTTCCGCCGCCTAAATGAAATGGAGCTGAAACGGTACCGTATTGCGAGGTGAAGTTGTCAGTGAAGTCTAAAGGTGGCATGAGCTTGAGAGGAGACAAAGATGAACCAAGTCCAAGTATGTTGTTGTTATGACTATGTCCGGGAATTAATCCGGCGTTGTAAGAAGAAAGCAACGAGCTCAGAGAAGACGACGTTGAAGACGGTGGTCCCATCTGGTTATTAGCCATGGCTCGGTGGTGATATTGGTCGTTGCTTGTGTTGCTATCTTGTGATTTACTATTACCACTACTGCTGCTGCCGCCGCCTCCACCGCTACTGTTTTTGTTTCTTTTGTTTCTCCGGCAACCGCCACCAACCGGAACAGTCCTTAAAGCGCCGCCACGTGTCCAATAACGGCGGCAGGATTTACAAAAGTGGCGAGGTTGAGTGAGACTATAGTTGTTGAAGTAACAAAACTTGGTGTTGGTTGAGTCACATCTTGGACATTTCAAGGCTGTTTCAGGTATTGGTATGTTGGCTAGCCTTGCCCTTTCCGCCATCGAACCTGGCCGGATTAACCCGGTGCCAGGCCCGGCTGGACCACCGCTTCCACCGTTGTGGTGAAGCGGTGGTGGAGTTTGTTGCTGTTGTGGTGGAAGAGTATGGTGAGGGAGGAAGTGCTGATTGATATTGTTGTTGTTGTTGTTGTTGTTTCCGGTGAATCCAACGGTGGTTGTGATTGGTTGATGCTAAAGAGAAGAAGAAGTTATTTAGAAACAACATAAAGTTTTTTAGAATTTAAAAATAATTAAACAAAGATAGGCAAGAAAGATTTGATTTTATGAGTATATTCAAATTCAACCACAAATATACAAAGTAACAAAAGGAACAAGAATATTATTTTATCCTCTTTTTTTGTTTTGTTTAATTAATCTTCTCTTTAAGTTTCTTTTCAATTGATTCTTGAGTACTCAGTGATTTATAAAAAAACTCTAGAAACCTAACAAAACCCATTAAAGAAAAAAGAAGAAGAAGAAGAGGAAATTAAATCAAGAACTTACTTGTTGTTGCCAGTTTGATGGATCAGGATAAGTAGGAAATGAAGAAAAAACCATTTTTGATCTTTCTTCCTCTATGATCTCTTCTTTCTTTTTGTTTGATTTCTTTTTAGCAAATAAAAGGAACTAGAGTTAGAATTTGTTAGGTGAAGGCTTCTTTGAAGAAGTGGAGAATAACATCAATAAAAAAACAAAGGGGACAGCTTTAGAGAGAGAAAAGAAGAGGAGAAGAGAGAGCTTAGAGAAAGATAGAGAGAGAGAGAAGGCAAAGGTAAAGGAAGGAAGAACCTTTATCCATATATATATACATGCCCACATATATATACACACTTACTATAGAATATGTTTTGAATATTATATTTTGTTATGTATTTGATGAATAAAATAAGATTTTCAGTAGTGTCCACCACAGTGTTATTGTGAGGAGATCTTTTTGTTTTTTATATATTTTATGCATATTTGCTTAGGGTTTCGGAGAAGGTGGAGGAGAGGGAGTGTGTCTTATTGCTTAACTCATAAGTTTCTTTCAGATTCTCTCTTTCTGGCTATAGTACTGCTACTTCTCTAGTGTTTGTGCTATTTTATACTATAGTATTATTGAAAGTGCTTAGCTTGACTCTTTGAGTGTTTTAAACTTTAATTAGTCAGCAAAAAATCAGTTTTAATTATTTAATTAATTGTGTACATAAAAAGACATCACCAATAACAAAAATGTTGTCATGTTGATATATGTGTGTGTGTATGCACATTTTTATTCGTATATTCGTATTTTCACAAAGTAAAGGCTATTGTGTTATTTTTTTGGGAGGTAAAACTATTTTAAGCCATGTTTTATTCATTAGAAGAGACCTTTTTAGTTAATGACATGCTTATATTTTGTATAATTTATCTTAATACGAGTAGAGGTTGGACTAAAATGGCCAACATTAACTACTAATACTAATAGAAACTTTAGATGGTGTGATTTAAAATAATTGAGGATTATGAGTAAATTAAGTTAAAATAAAAATAAAAATTGAAAAAATGTTATAAAAAGTAATATATATTAATTAAAACAGTCCAACATTCCCAACCAATTTTGCTTTTTCTTTCCCTCGAACCGCCGCGATGCCTCTTTTTTTTCCCCTTTTTCCAATTATTTTTGTTTTTTGCATGGGAATTATAAATTTAAAATTTACGTGAAAGAAGCGCGTGGAGCTAACTAAATTGCCTTATTTAATTTGGAATTTCGAACCTAACCGGAAAATTTAACCGAAACAAAAAAAAACTAACCGTAAACCAAATTTGTTTTCATTTTTTTTGTCAGCAAATTGTTTTCATTTTGCGTAACACAAAGCTAAGGAAAAAGAACATTATCAAATCGTATTTGACCCAAGAAAAACATATCAAATGGTTTCAACCCGGTTAGATTTTGTTGAAATAATTTTTTTTATCTCAAAGGAAAATAAAGTTAAACCGAATCGGTTTTCTCGTACCAGGATTACATGAAAGTTCTAAAACAGAGGAAAATTGGATAAAACATACATTCTTCCCACTCTCTCTTCTCTCTCTCAATTGACACTTAAACCAAAGGTGTATAATTTTATAGTATACCAATTAGATCACTTCCTTCTCCCCATTTGAAGAACTGAGGATGGGATCACAGTTTCTTTTCTTTGTTTCCGGTCAGCGAGTATCAATGGATCCCGAGTTCCAGCAAACCGGGCCTGAGGTTCCAGAAGCAATGCATGAACTGGAGGAAGAATGAGCAGATGAATGTTGAGATTGATGATGTGTAGATGATGAAGAAGAAACTCTGTTTAGCTGCTGTTGTTTCTGTTCTTGCATCAGTTTCAATATATAAGCATCGTCATGAACCGAGAAAGGCGTGCTGTTTCAAAACAAACGTCTCAATATATCCAGAATTCTAAGAGATGACAAGATCGATTTCGAGAAAATGTTGTAGGTAAGTACCTATTGAAGTCAAGGTGGACAAGTTGCATATCTTCTGAAATCTCTATTTCAACTACTGCGTGAGGATTCGTCTATAGAGAGATCCGAGATGGAGAATATATCAGAGTTATCGTAAAAAATATGAAACAGAAACTAAAGAAGAGAAGAGACATAAGAGTACCTCTAGTAGAATGAATGGTAATGTAAATCCTTCTGCTGGGCCTTGAGTCTTCACAACCATCTCTTGATTTCTTGACATAAGACTCTCAAGACTCGAGACCTGACGGAGAAGACATTTGAGGAAACGTATAAACAAGACATAGAAACTTATTCGAAAATGAAGTACATATGCGATTACTCCTCGCTACAAGATTTGAAGTAGACAAATATTTTCACCTTATCTCTTGAAATACATATCAAGATCTCAAATTGTTGAAGTATTGCATTTAGATTTCACTCAATATGATAAGAGAATCACCTTTTCTCTCAATTCTTTAAGAAAAGCAGCCTTCTTTTGCACACTACTCATAACTTTATTTCGATCCATCTGCAAATAAGAGTACGAACAATGTGTAGTTATGAAGTAGAAGAGATTAAAAAAACAGAAAAAAATCAAGAAAGCCAGCTTAGAAACAACACCATAACTTCTTCCACGTCCCTTTTGCAAGTAATAGGAAGCCCTTTCCACCGGATTTCCTTTTTATCCCTAGCGATAATATCCAACGCCATGAACACATTGAGTGCATCGTAAACTCTCCTCCTTATATTCTTCTCGTTATACTAATTGACCATAAGAGATTATTGTCAGAACTTATATTCGATTCCACAATTCAGACAGACAATATCAGCTTTCTATACCTCATTGTCATTCAAATCCTTATCTGAATTTTGCTTAATTGTGGCAAAATCTGAAATAATTTCGTCTGCAACCTGGAATTACAAGAGCCACAGTCTCAACACAGTTTAAAATGCGTATATATAAAAGGCAAGACTCCTGATTAGAAGAAGTAAACTATCTTAGAGAATGTTTCTTTAAAGTAATTACTACTTGTTCATATAAAGATCAACTCTAATACATTGTGCATTAAAAACTTCAAGACCACAACTAATATAACGAACTCATTGTTTAGATCATCAATTCGTAAATGGCGAAGAGAGAAGTACCTCCTTGTAAGTAGTTATCTTCTTAGCTTCCAACTTCTGACAAACTGAGAGAACCACAAGCATAATGTGATATTGATCGAATCCGAAAGAACCAATTCAGATGTTTGCGGTTAATAGAGAACGATTCACTGACCCATAACGCTAAACTGGCGAAGTCCACCTCCAGCAGTTCTTGATTGACCTTTCTTCTCTGATCTTTTCTCTCATCAAAAACAAATTCAACAAAAGACATTTTTAGCTACAAATCAAAGCCAAAGAGCTTGTATGAGTAAGAATAATAAGTATCAAACAAGTATAAGACTGACCCAATATCGTTATCGTCATCAACAATCAACTTCCTTCTCACAGGAGTTTTCTCCATTCTCACTGAAGGAGGATGATACTTCTGCTTCTCAGGAGTTACAAACAGATCCATCTCCATACTACATAACAATTTCAATCAAAGAATTAGAGAAAAAACATCACAGATTAAATTAATTTAGCAAACAAAAAGCTTTTTAAGTTGTTCATGAATCGATCAATGTTTGACTAAAATCAATGAAACAGCTGAAAAATTTGATGAAATGGGAATCAACGAGTGGATTAGATCTAGCGATGTTGAAGAAACCCAAATCAAAACACAGAGAAATGAGGAGGACAACGTAAGAAAGAAAACAAAGCTCGATTATGAGTTAAAAAACACAGAGTTACGAACCAGTGATCCTTCAATGGCGGATCAAAATGGTTGGTTTCTAGGGTTTTGCAGAGATGCAAACAAGAGGATTTTAATGAAATCTACTGACTTTTTTTTATTTTGTTGGCGCTAAACAAACTGATCAATAGTGAGAAGAGACACATCACCATTAGCCCATATCTTAAAAAGCCACAAGGCTCAACAAGAAAAGAGAGAGACACACACACACTCTCTGTGACTGTGAAAACTACCAACGACGTCGTTTAACATTTTTATTGCCGTGACTAAAGTGGGCCTTTTGTTGTTATATTAAGCCCATTACGCTTAGATGTTCCATTAAAGTGGGCCTTAAGCCCATTAAGTGTAGATGATTTTAGTGACGAACCAGTACATACCATTGAAGAAGATGGCTCTTTGTGTGGAAAAGGATTGGGATGTGAATAAACATAAAGTTAGGGAGCAGAAACATAAGATCAAGGAGTTGTGGCAGAGGGATAATACTAATGTTTTGGTTTAAAAAAAAAAGATAACAAAAACTTGATAAATCCAAAAAGTAAAAACTAGGAGAATTCAGACATTAAAGAGAACAAAAAACTAAAAAGACAGAACAACTTAGTCGACTTCCTCAATCTTGGGACCAGGACCGCCTGAGGAAGGAGGAGCTTCATCATCATCGTCCATTCCACCTGCTGAACCACCAGCTCCTTGATACATTTTAGCTATGATCGGGTTACAAACACTCTCCAACTCCTTCATCTTGTCTTCAAACTCATCTGCTTCAGCCAATTGGTTACCATCAAGCCATTGGATTGCTTCCTCTATCGACTCCTCGATCTTCTTCTTGTCTTCCGCCGGAAGCTTCTCACCGATTTTCTCATCGCGGATTGTGTTTCTCATGTTGTAAGCGTAGTTCTCAAGTGCATTCTTGGCTTCCACCTTCTTCTTGTGTTCTTCGTCTTCAGACTTGTACTTCTCTGCCTCTTGAACCATCTTCTCGATCTCATCTTTGGAGAGACGACCCTTGTCGTTGGTGATGGTGATCTTGTTCTTCTGTCCAGTGGTTTTGTCCTCCGCAGAGACGTTCAGGATACCGTTTGCATCGATATCGAAACAGACGGTGATCTGAGGGACACCACGAGGAGCCGGAGGGATACCAGAGAGCTCGAATTTACCGAGGAGGTTGTTATCTTTGGTTCTAGCTCTCTCACCTTCATAGACTTGGATCAACACACCAGGCTGGTTATCTGAATAAGTGGAGAAGACCTGTTCCTTCTTAGTTGGAATTGTAGTGTTTCTTTGGATCAATGTGGTCATCACACCACCGGCTGTTTCAAGACCGAGAGAAAGAGGCGTGACATCAAGCAAAAGAAGGTCTTGAACCTTTTCGTTTCCTTCACCGCTAAGAATCGCAGCTTGTACTGCTGCACCATAAGCCACAGCCTCATCAGGGTTGATAGACTTGCAAAGCTCTTTACCATTGAAAAAGTCTTGAAGAAGCTGTTGAACTTTAGGGATACGTGTAGAACCACCAACAAGAACAACATCATGAACACTACTCTTGTCCATCTTAGCATCACGAAGACACTTCTCAACAGGCTCCATACACTTCCTAAAGAGATCCATGTTTAGTTCCTCGAATCTAGCTCGAGTGATAGGAGCATAGAAATCAATTCCCTCAAACAAAGAGTCAATCTCTATAGTAGTTTGAGCAGTGGAAGAAAGTGTCCTCTTTGCTCTCTCACAAGCAGTTCTCAACCTCCTTAAAGCTCTAGCATTACCACTAATATCCTTCTTGTTCTTCCTCTTAAACTCTTGCACAAAGTGATTAACCATTCTATTATCAAAATCTTCACCACCAAGATGAGTATCTCCTGCTGTTGCCTTAACCTCAAAGATACCTTCTTCAATAGTAAGAAGAGAGACATCAAAAGTACCACCACCAAGATCAAAGATCAACACATTCTTCTCACCAACACTAGTTGCTTTCTTATCAAGACCATAAGCAATAGCTGCAGCAGTAGGCTCGTTGATGATACGCATAACGTTCAAGCCAGCGATAACACCAGCGTCCTTCGTAGCTTGACGTTGAGAGTCATTGAAGTAAGCAGGAACAGTAACAACAGCGTTCTTGATCGAAGAACCAAGATAAGCTTCAGCAATCTCACGCATCTTAATCAAAACCATCGAAGAGATTTCTTCAGCGGCGAACTGTTTCTCTTCTCCTTTGTAGTTAACGACGATCATAGGTTTATCGGCAGCTCCGGGAATGATTTTGAACGGCCATAACTTCATATCACTTTGTACAGAGCTATCACTAAATCTACGACCAATCAACCTCTTCGCATCTGTAAAAAAATCAAATTCAAAAGTTCCCAAATCAAACTCAAATCCCTAAAACACCATCCTAAACTCGATCAGATACGATTTGAACAGAGAAAGATAGAAGACACACATACCGAAGACGGTGTTGATAGGGTTCATAGCGACTTGATTCTTAGCGGCGTCACCGATCAACCGCTCAGAGTCAGTGAAGGCGACGTAAGACGGCGTGGTTCTGTTACCTTGATCATTAGCGATGATCTCAACACGGTCGTGTTGCCATACTCCGACGCAAGAGTAAGTAGTTCCGAGATCGATTCCGATCGCCGGACCTTCTCCTTTACCCGCCATATTTTTATCAGAAACTTAAACAAGAAGAAAGCAACTTTTGAGAGTTTAGAAAAGAAAGAAAGCAACTATTGATGAAGAGAAAGCGTTGAAGTAAAGGGGTTTATATATAAGTTTAGAGGAGGCTTAATGTTTCGAGAATGTTCGGTTATGTTAATATTGACCGTTGGATTAGTTATAGATTGATCGGACGGTTCTAAAGAGATGATACCTTTGTCCCGTGGGAAAAAGGAATAAAAGCGAAATTGGAAAAATTCGGCTGTCAACGTTTTTGTTCATATAGGTGGTCGGATTATAGATTGACACGTAAGCTTACATGGCAGATTCGTGGGCCCCACTATGAAATTTTTGAAGGCGGTTTAATTGGTTTGTAAGCAACTACTTGTAGAAAAAGATTTTCTCTTAATAATATTGACATTTTCTGTTAGTCTTTACTAAATCAGAATCCATATTACCACTAAGCCCAGATGGTGAAAAAGTTCAAATCCTTTTATCCGTCATTATAGCTGGACATAAAAGCCCAGAGAGTTCAAAAAAGAACAAAACCAAAGCACAGCAAAACAGGCTTCTTTTAAAAGAGCCCAAAATAGAAAAAAGTCTTTAAAGAGATCCAAAATAAAGCAGTAAAAAAGATAGAAGAGAGAAGGTAGTCAAAAATCCAACAGATTAGTCGACCTCCTCGATCTTAGGACCGGCACCACCTGATGAAGGAGGAACATCATCGTCCATGCCTGAAGCACCAGGAGCTTCACCACCTGCTCCTTGGTACATCTTGGCGATGATCGGGTTGCAAATGCTCTCCAATTCCTTCATCTTGTCTTCGAACTCATCAGCCTCAGCTAACTGGTTACCCTCTAGCCACTGAATCGCCTGCTCGATCGAGTCTTCGATCTTCTTCTTGTCTGCAGCCGGTAGCTTCTCGCCGATCTTCTCGTCCTGGATTGTGTTCCTCATGTTGTAAGCGTAGTTCTCAAGAGCGTTTTTGGCTTCCACCTTCTTCTTGTGCTCCTCGTCTTCAGACTTGTACTTCTCAGCCTCCTGAACCATCTTCTCGATCTCGTCCTTGGAGAGACGACCCTTGTCGTTAGTGATGGTGATCTTGTTCTTTTGTCCGGTGGTCTTGTCCTCGGCAGAGACGTTGAGGATACCGTTGGCGTCAATGTCGAAGCAGACAGTGATCTGAGGGACACCACGGGGAGCCGGAGGGATTCCAGAGAGCTCGAATTTACCGAGGAGGTTGTTATCCTTGGTTCTAGCTCTCTCTCCTTCGTACACCTGGATCAACACACCGGGCTGGTTGTCGGAGTAGGTGGAGAAGACTTGCTCCTTCTTGGTCGGGATGGTTGTGTTTCTCGGGATCAGAGTGGTCATAACACCACCGGCCGTCTCAAGACCAAGGGAGAGAGGAGTGACGTCTAGCAACAGAAGATCTTGGACCTTCTCATTTCCTTCACCACTAAGAATAGCACCTTGGACAGCAGCACCGTAAGCAACGGCCTCATCGGGGTTAATAGACTTGCAAAGCTCTTTGCCGTTGAAGAAGTCTTGTAACAACTGTTGAACCTTAGGGATACGGGTGGATCCACCAACAAGGACAACATCGTGGACACTGCTCTTGTCCATCTTAGCATCACGGAGACACTTCTCAACTGGCTCCATACACTTCCTGAAGAGATCCATGTTCAACTCTTCGAATCTAGCACGGGTGATGGTGGAGTAGAAGTCGATACCCTCGTAAAGAGAGTCAATCTCGATGGTGGTTTGAGCAGTGGAGGAAAGGGTCCTCTTCGCTCTCTCACAAGCAGTCCTCAACCTCCTAAGAGCTCTTGGGTTACCAGTAATATCCTTCTTGCTCTTCCTCTTAAACTCCTGAACAAAGTGGTTCACCATTCTGTTGTCAAAATCTTCACCTCCAAGATGGGTGTCTCCAGCTGTTGCCTTGACCTCAAAGATACCTTCTTCAATAGTAAGAAGTGACACATCAAAAGTACCACCACCAAGATCAAAGATCAAAACATTCTTCTCTCCAACACTTGTTGCTTTCTTGTCAAGACCATAAGCAATAGCAGCAGCAGTAGGCTCGTTGATGATACGCATAACATTCAAACCAGCAATAACACCAGCATCCTTTGTAGCTTGACGCTGAGAGTCATTGAAGTAAGCAGGAACGGTGACAACAGCGTTCTTGATAGAAGTACCAAGGTAAGCTTCAGCAATCTCACGCATCTTAATGAGAACCATCGAAGAGATCTCTTCAGCAGCAAACTGTTTCTCCTCACCCTTGTAGTTGACGATGATCATTGGCTTGTCGGCAGGTCCTGGGATAATCTTGAATGGCCACAACTTCATGTCACTTTGCACAGAGCTGTCACTGAATCTACGACCAATCAACCTCTTTGCATCTGCCACAAGAACAACAAAAACGAATTCAATAATCAATCAATTCATATCCAAGCGATTCATAAATCAAAAACTTCGACTGATTAAGCTTTAAACAACGAGTGATTGAGATCTAAACAATAAATTTTGCCTAACATAACGTAATCACAAGCTATAAAATACACTCAGATGAAACAATTAAGCCAGGATCAATAAGAAAAACTCATTACGAGTCAGATCTACTGATGAAAGCACTATCTCAATCATATTCCATTGTTTCCTAAGCTTCAGATCTAAACAAGACAACAATGAACGAGATCTAGATTCAAAGCAAGAGAAGATACGTACCAAAGACGGTGTTGATCGGGTTCATGGCGACTTGATTCTTAGCAGCATCACCAATCAACCGTTCGGAGTCGGTGAAAGCAACGTACGACGGAGTCGTTCTGTTACCTTGATCATTAGCAATGATCTCAACACGGTCATGTTGCCATACTCCGACGCAAGAGTACGTCGTACCAAGATCGATTCCGATCGCCGGACCTTCTCCTTTACCAGACATTTTTGTAAAAGTCGGAAGCTTAAACTACAAGAGATCGAGAAACAGAGAGACTGAAAGAGAATGAGACAAAAGGGCGGCTAGGGTTTTTAATTTTCGTAAGCAACAACGAAGAAGAGATTTGTTTATATAGACTTTGTGACCTGAGGCACTTGTTTGATCGGACGGTCATAAATTGATTATTAAGAGCTTAGATCTATGGCGCCAGGCTGTTTTAAAATAGGTTCGAGAATGTTCGATGACTGTGAGGTTAAACCCTAATTTCTTGTGATTTGATTGGTCTGTGATGTACCGTTAAGTAACAGTGTTGTCTCTTTTCCACGTGCAAGTGGTGTCTTCCTAAATATTCGGATTTTAATTATTTTTAATAGGTGAGTTCGGTGAGATATTTTCCTTATTTATTTATTTTTTTCCCGGCTATTTTCCTTATTTTTTTCCTTGAAAAATATATTAATTTTTCTTATTCAAAAATTTATATGTTATCTTTTTTTTTTGTATCAAAGGCTAAAAATTTCTTTTTCTCGTCAGAAGGACATTCGGTTCTTCGGATCGGCTCGGTTGTCGGTTTTCGGTTCTGGCTAATTTGCTCGGTCCTAGTTCTTTCTTTGTTCTTAGCTACTAATTATACAAGCCAATAAGCCAACAATCTTAAAGATAGATGAGAGCATTGTTACTCTTTGTGATTAGAGCTATTGCAGAGAAAGATAAGTGAGTGACATTGAACATTCACCCAACAATGGAGCACACAAGGCACAAAGAGGTTTAAAAATGAAACTGCTCTTTGTTTCAAGTAGTCTAGAGCCTTGCACTAGGAGATTGATATAGACAATAAGCACCAAAAATAGGTAAATCAAACAACTGATCCAGAGGGTTGACAAAGGATGAATGCGAATGTACTAAACGAAATCACGGGTACTCCAGCGAACCAGACTGTTTAAGTTAATGTTAAACAAGAACCTGTAAACTATGGCTATGTGAAGATATACATTTTAGCTTTAACAATTTATCTAGCTAACATGAAACAACAACCTATAAACCATGGCTATGTGAAGATGTTTTGTTGAGACTGTGATTCAAGCATTGACGCCAGAGAGATGATCATAACAATTGGGAAAACAGGGCAAACGATTGATGCCAGAATCTGCTATATGCTCTAAACACAAAACTTGCATGTCAAAACTTGAAATGATGAAAGCACTAAAAAGAGAAGTCTTTATCCATCAAAATCCAACATTGTCAACATATTGATTACTCATCTGAAACATAAAGGCCTAAAGAAAAGATGATCCTGCCTGTCACAAGAACCTGTAAACTATGGCTATATGAAGATATCATTCTAGCTTTAACATTTAACTGGCTACCATGAAACACGAACCTATAAACCATGGCTATAATAAGATGTTTTGTCGAGACTGTGATTCAAGCATTGAATCCAGAGAGCCGAGCATAACAATTGAGAAAACAAGGCAAGCGATTTATGCCCGAATCTGCTATATGCTCTAAACACAAAGATTGCATATTAAAACTTGAAATGATGAAAGCACTAAAAAGAGAAGTCTTTGTCCATCAAAATCCAACATTTTCAGCATATTGATTACTCATCTAAAGATGAAACATAAAGGCCTAAAGACAAGATGATCCTGCCTGTCACATTGTAAGTGTTCTGTAGTAGAAACCTCATGCTCATTCGAATTTAGGATCCGCCACCACGAAATGGTATGCAATCACAAGTATGAAGATGAAAATCCCCAGAAAATTGGCAAAGAAGCCGAGGTCTTGGTCGTCAAACATCTGTAAAACATCACAACTTATCAAATAACATTCTTCTCTATCTCCATTCAAAACACTCAAAAGACTAATTCTACCAATTCAAGATTGAGAATTTTAGCTTCTATAGCATAATCAAGATTGAGAATTTTAAAAACCCATCTCAGAAAACAAGAGATCGAGATTTACCATAAGAGCTATCTAAATCAAAAACACCAGATCTCTACGTATAATGTATCCTATAAAATAGATTCAACAAGCCTAAGAAGGCTAAGATCCACAAATGCTCCACAATTTGTAAGACGAATCAAATAGAGAACTATCAAAAACCCAGAATGAATCTGACTTCTTACCTTCGAGAGCGCAAAAGTTACAGACTTTTACTCTACGATTCGTCCGCTCTAAAGTCTCTGAAGCGAATCGAAAATGAAGCAAACTCTGTTTAAAGAAGAGATTAGCAGCAGACGATGTCGTTTTGGAAATTTAGAATGAAGTCATAAAAGAACATTATGTGGCTGCTGGGATTCGAGCCCAGGTCTCCACGGCCACAACGTGGAATTCTCACCACTAAACTACAGCCACTTTGTTTGTCTCCCTCCAAACTAATCGTCATATCTCTATATTGAATCTCTTTCTTCTTCACTGCTGTACAAGTCTTTAACAATGGTCGAAAGTTACAGTTTCGTAATCATACACGTCTCTTCATATTATCCCCAAACTAAACAGTATAAAATCATCTCCCTTTCAAATTCACTTAAGTTTTCTTTTCAATTTGAACAAGATTTATCAATAACTATTCCAGATCAACACTTCAGATCAGAAGTTTCCTTTTTGATTTATCGAAAGTCACCATCTTTTTGGGATTTTGTACTACTTCTTGATGTTGCAGATGTCTACAGGAGTTTGCGGTAAACGGGTCGGGTACGACGATTTCTTCGGGTCTTCATCTTCCTCGACGAATAAGAGATCTAAGCGCTCAAGCTTCGGATCATCCGAAATGGGATCTGGATCCGATGACCTTGTTGCATCCTTGATTCATATGTTCCCTACCATTGATCCTGAGGTATATATTTTCTTCAATGAAATGAAGTATGTGATTGTTTTGCGTAGCCGTTGATTGGTATCTTTAACTATCGAACGTAAAGGAGATTCTTTTATGAACATTTTCATAAGCAAAGCCCATCACTGTAGAGGAACTCTTTGTTGGTGTGTTTGGGAACTAGTTCTGTGAAGTTTTTTAGGAGTTTGTTGCTAATATGTTCTCTGTTTCTGGTGGGCTTTCGAATTAGTTTATCAGGAAGGTTCTGAGAAACAAGAACAACGTGTTTGAAGCGGCGAAAGAGAGCTTAAGGGCCATTTCGCTTAATGGCAATTTGGATACGACAGAAGTCGACACTTTTGATGGATCTGTGGGAAGTTGGGAGGATGAAGATATGATCGATGGAGCTAAATGGGTTGATATGCTTGTATCCGAGATGGCAAAGGCGATAAACATTGATGATATGAGGCGACGTGTTGCGGTGATCTTAGAAGCTTTAGAGAGAAACATAAAGCATAACTTCAATGCCTCGAACAAGGTATTGATAGACATTGATAATGCTCTGTTTTTCTTAGGCTTTAGATTGATAACAACAAAAATGAATCTTTTTGCAGCTTGAATATGCGTCGTTGAAAGAGAATCTACAGAGTTTGATCAACGATAACCAAATCTTAAAAAGGGTAGTTGCGAATCAACACCAGCGCAGCTCTGAAAACGAAGAGAAGGCTAAAGAAGTAGAGCATTTGAAAGGCGTGGTTGGGCAATACCAAGAACAAGTTCATAAGCTCGAGGTAAACTAACTTTTGCCTAAACTCAAAACATCAAATCTTGTTGATCGACGGTTTAACTGATTATTATTCCTACCTGAATACGATTTCATCAGCTAAGCAACTACGCAATGAAACTCCATCTTCAAAAGTCACAACAACGGGCTTGTTTCTCCGCGAATTTGCCTCCAGACGTTTACTAAGAACTAAGAAGAGTACATGACAGTTCGTTTACTACACATACGTATGTAACAAAGGACTCGTGAATCTCTATAGCTTTAGATGTTTCCAAGTCTTTGCCTTCTTTTGAAATTGTTTGTGTGTACGTTAGAGATTATTTATAGTATGTTTTCAATAGTCTTGGAAGTGTCTACGATTAGTAGTTATGGTGCGTTCTTGTGCATAAAGAAGCTTAGAAACTTCATCATCTGCTTAAACACTAGAAAGAGAGAGTTTGGGCTCAAAAGTACAAACCATTCCTGTTTCTGTGAACTCAACTCCAAGAGCTAAAAAAAACCAATACAAAAGAGCAAAACCATAGCTAAAACCCTGATAATGTCAGACCCATTGACATCAATCTAAACGATCATACTGATACAAAGGTATAGTATCATGCGATAAAAGCAATGAATACATTGCCATAGATTTAGTCTTCCTTTTCTAACTTGTTTCCATTGCCTCTTTGTGGTACTTGTCCAATTCAGCATCAAGATCCTCTGCAGATACTTTTTCATCACGTCCTCCTCTTCCATTGCCACGACCACCACCACCTCCTCCTCTTCTATATCCCCTACCACCTCGGGAGTTACCACCGCCAAAACCACCACGAGGCCGCCCCATGAAACCACCTCTTCCTCTGCCTCTGTTACATAACAGATAATCCAATATATTTAATACGAGTAAGATGTTCGCATAATCTACAATCAGATTCCACTTAGGCAGACCCCAATCTAACCAAAAGCGATAAGTTCATCAAGTTACTAGCTCAATAACAACACATTAGCTACCTCCATGGAAATGAGAAGTAAAAAATTCTTGACTTTGCAAATTATCAACAGACCCTCCAGTAAAGTTTCCGCATAAGATACCGTATTAAGCCAATCGGTTACCAAAGGTGAAAACAGTACAAACCTGAAGTTTCCATTGAAATTTCCATTGAAGTTGCCATTGTAGTTCTCATTGAAGTTTCCAAGTATACCATTCACAGGGAAAGGCATTTGAACTGGAGCAACAAATGGAGGAGTTGGAGCTGAAAGATTAGTTCCAACAATCTCAACTTTCATCAATTTTCCATCCAATTGAACATTGTTGTAGCGCTTAACAGCTGCTAAGGCATCACCACGCCTAGAGAAAACAACCTCAGCAGTACCCTGAAAGCATTGGTTTTTCTCTTTCGATCAACACAAGACGATTCGATAACAAAACTTCTGAAGCAGTAGAGAGAGCTTATCAAGTACCTTCGATCTTCCACTCCTATCATAGTGAATCCCATATCTCTTAAGGTCACCAACCTCTGAGAAAAGCTCCTAACAACACAAATCAAGCTCTAGATTAGACTTCAAATCCACTATTTTCACTGAAACTACAAAATGAGATGAAAATGGAGGCAAAAACCTTGATATCTTCATTGGAAACACCATAATCCAAGTTAGAAATGTAGAGCTTAGTCCCAGTCTCGATAGAAGAGCCACCGCCGCCGCCGTTTGCAGACTGATGCCCAAAAGCCGCCGCCACAGAAGCGTCAGTGGCGAAAACGTCGTTCTGCCACATCGCGTCTTGAGCTTGTTGTTGTTGAATCGGCTGTTTGTTCGTCAAAAGAAGAAGAAACGAAAACAGATCTCAGCTTTTTTTTTTGAAACTTTTCTCACATCCAAGATTACAAAAGAAAACCCTAAAAGGAATCTCTGATCTGGAACGAAGAAGATGTAAAGGAGCTAAAAGAATCAATCGCTGACCCTTGAATAAGGCGCCGATCTGGTTCCGACGCGATTAGTAAATCGGCGAGATGGACCGGAACCGCCGAATCCGCGACCACCGCCACTACTATTACCACCGTTTCCTCGGCCACGAGATCCGGTAGGTTTTCGATTAGATTTGATGATATCATCAAGTGACATATCCAAGCCACCTGACATCTTCGCCGGAACTTTCTTCGCTTTCGAGATCGGAGAAGAGAGCAGCTAGGGTTTTTTCGAAAGAAGAAGGAGAAGAGAGACAGAGAGAAATGTGTTATCTTCCCGGAGAGAATTACGTTAAATGCCACGCAATTTTAGTAAATATTATTTTGTTCCCCTAAACTCTTGTTTTTTGCTAAAGAGACCCTTGACTTCTTAATGGGCCTATTTGGATCATAAATGTATACGGCCCAAATTATTCGTGACCACCTATTATAGAGTTTGAAGAGAAAAAAATACTATTTAGCCCACTAACTATTAATGTATAAAGTATTTTTAAAAAAATTATATACTTTGGAACATTCACGTGTTATATACAAAAAAAAACTTTAAAATTGGTCCCTAAAATTAGCAAGTTTTTCTTTGTCAAAAGTCGATATCGACTATAGTAAGTTTGGTGCATGCTTTATAGAACAATTAATAGTTCAATCTATCAAGTGTTAGTTCTAACACTATATATCTTCATAATCAATACAACCATAGATCTAGTTTCTCCACATTTTATGTTTTTATCTCTTTTTTCACCAAGAGATTCATAGTCCGCGAGTTTCTAATCCCACAAACCGGGATCAGATAGGATACTCACCTTTTGCGAGTCAAATCCTTCCAACAAAGTTTATGCTCCATACACTAAGATTTAACACCAAAAAGAAAAGGCAAATGTACATGCGTGTCAAAACAAAATTTGATGATTTTATATAAATGATACAATAGTATGGGGTTAGTAGTATTGTCACAATCTTGGGAGATAAACTTTGACTAGTAAATGGATCTAGTGGATGGCTCCTAATAAATAGGACTAGTGGATAACTCGAAATAAATGGACTCCCTATCATAATCCATCTAGTAGATAATTAAATCGATACATGGTTGGATATTAATTATCCTTAGTTCTTGGGTAATAATATAAATCAAAGATGTGAACCACACGCATTACAAATTTACCACTTACGTTTACATACCAACAAACGCATTTAAATAATAGTAAATTGCCATTTTTAAAGTTATTTTTTTCGACTAAAAGATGTATAAATTTTAGTCTAAACCTCTTTTATTTTTTTTATTTTTTTTTAACAACCAAACACTAAATCAGATAGTTTACCTAATTCGGAAGAGAAAAATCTATAAAGATATAATCATAATGTAAACTACGAGATCTTCGAAGTAGACTGTCTGCATGTGTATTCGCTGTTTGCGGGATATAACCTCTTTTATTTTTAAAAATATAACCTTATTATTTGTTGCCTTCTTGACAATATTATTAGGGCATCTCCATCCATGAACCTCTCAAAAAATCCTTAACTATTCATGGGTCCCACCATTTTATTATTAAAAAAAAACAAAACAAAACAAAATTTTCGGCCAATCACGGACCGCCACGTGTCCGTGAATAGTTAAAGATCAATCCTTAAGTAAGGTATTTAAGGATTTCTCTCTCCAAAAATCATTAACTATTCACGGGTGGGATCCGTGAATAGTTACGGATTTTTAGGTTAAGGATTGAAGGATGGAGATGCTTTTATCAGTACTAATTTAGTGATCTCTGACATGGTCACATCACTTTTTCCCCATGCCATCAACCGGATGTCATGTGGCACTAACCGCTAAAATTTAATAGATCCATAGTAAATGCCCTTCTTTATTCTTTTCGTAAATAAGAATAATTAATTATGTAGAGATCTAGCCATATAATCTTTTATGTTGTTTTTCATTTGCTTTTTTTTTTATGGAAGCAGTTGTTGTGAATGCAGATTGGTCCATATATAGTAGCTCTTGAATTTTTGTTTTAGTTGCATGTCAAACCAAAATAACTATTTGCTGCTTACGGGATCGTGCGGGCTACAACTTCATGTCCGCGTATGTTTTTGTCATAGCCGGTATAGAGTATAGACAAAAGAACCGAACGTTTTGGGATATCATAATTTAAACTAGGACATCATAAAAAAAATTATATGAATAATAAAGGTACAAATTTTTCTTTATGCGTAGAGCATTGTAAAAGGTTAGGACATGTCAGACCAACACTAGCTTTTGTCGAAGGTTTTTGGCCACATGAACGGCTCAAACTTTCTCAAGTTTTGTTTTTATCCTTTTTTTATCAAAAATATGATTTATTAGACTTCAAGAACGGAAGAATTATGAGTTCAAATAACTTGGTTCGCTATCGAATCAGCTAAAATATTCACTAATGTTTTTAGAACAAACTAAAACGAAATAGAAGAAAAACAAGGAATGTGATTTCTAATATTCACTAAAAAAAACCAAATATATCAATATGGTCTTATTTCTATTGAACTAATTGATCAACATTTTAGAATCCATGTGCAGAGGCATCTCATTTAGTGCAAACTTAACTATATTCTTGATAAAAAAAGAACTTAAACTTAACTATTCTTGACTAGACTATCATGGCAAGTTAGTCAACTATATATCTATTTTGTATATGGCTTTGGCAGTTTGGAGTATAAAATTAGCTAAAGTTTTAAACAATAAATATGAGCGTTAATCGAGACAGTGGTGTGTGTAATTCTACCACCTAACAGTTCCATTATCAGACTTTCAGAGCAATCAATTTTCGAAGGCGAAAAATGAATAAATCCAAAAATCTTTTAAACTATTTAACGTTTTTGTTTTTGTCAAACACCATTCTTTAAAATCTTGAGTTCAAAGATTTATATTTGGCTTATAATTAATTATCCATATAAACTTAATTTAGTCATTCTTGGCTATAATTTTCATCAGTTGCTATTTTAAATCCGTATAATGTACTAATTTAGTTAATTTTGGTTGTTGGAAATAATTGTCACATTACATTATTTAAATTCAAAATTAAATGAGATTATGTTGTTAATCAACCGGTAATGTACATAATCTGGTTTAAGCCGATTAATTAATAAATCGGTTCTACGCAAAAATAGTTGTATATGGTAGTATAAAATTTAGATTTTCTTCAAGTATTTTCATTTAAAGCACTCTCTACATTGTTAAGTTACATGGGCTTCCAACTCAAAACCAATTGGCAATGAGTGGAGAGGCCCATATCACTTATATATTAGTTAGGATTCCTTCCAACTTCCGATGTGAGACACTTATCCCTAATACGCCCCCTCGAGATGATGGCTCTCTTGGCCAGAGATCTCGTTATGTTTGGGTATGGATCGATGGACCAATTTTGGGTCAAATCGATTAGATCGGGTTGGATTGTATGAATTTGTGCTCTGATATCATGTTAAGTTACATGGACTTCCAATTCAAAACCAATTGACAATGAGTGGAGAGGCCCATATCACTTATATATTAGTTAGGATCCCTTCCAACTTCCGATGTGGGACACTTATCCCTAATATACATGACTAACCCAAAACACTTTTATTCTATTGGTTTAGACTAAAGTCATACAATTTAATTGTGTAACCTCCCTAACTTTTTAAGGAAAAATGAAAACTAATTGTATAGTAGTAGTAGATTAGATGAATACAATATTAGGAGTGATTTGGTTAAGTGGTAACACACTCACTGGAAACATGTGAAGAAAGAAGGATGGTTAGTAACCAACGGCTTCTCACCAACCCTCCATTAATAATTTGGTTCATTCATTTTGATTCAACATATAATTATTCAAGAGTTTATTCACATTAATTAATGGTTAATACCTTCCAAAGTTTTTGGGTTGAGGAAAATGTAAAGATTTATCATCAATCCCCAAATCTTATGCTTACTTTAGCCACGAAAATGATTTTCTTTTGGTGTAATTTTATGTTGTTAATATTGCGAGATAAACCTAAAAAAAGCTTAAATCGTAGAGAGAAAATGAAATCGAAGAAAATACCCTTTGGATAGTGCAAACACTCTAGATCAAATTAAGAAGATGTTCAGCTTTCTCTTTCGAGAAGTAATGCATTAGCGTTGTCAAATGAAGCATGTCTATTTCTCAATAAATGTGGTTAGGTTCTAACCTCCTAGTCATTTTCATCTCGAAAACTTATAGCGATTGGGTTTTAAATTACCAAGAGTCGCAATTGTTCTTTCACAATCCCTTAGGACATTTTTAATGTAATATTCTATGTTTTTTAAATAGAGTGACTCTAAAATAGAGTGAGTTTTTTTATAGTGTATTACTTAAAAATTGAGTAACCAATAAAATTATTTAGATATGAATTAAAATCATTTTTACTTTAAGTATTAATTTCCTATTTTTTGCTTCATTTTAGAGTTAAAATTAAGTGGAGCTTGTGTAAATTCTACTGCAAACTACATTTTGGAAAAAAATTAGAGTGAGACCCGAGATACTCTTAAACCAATCTACAAATTATTCGAATTTTTTGTATATATACCATATATAAGTTTTTCTAATCTTTATTTTTATATAGATCTATATTATTTCTTTGTTTATATTATATTTTAATGTGAATGGGTAGTATATAAGTTTACTTATTTGTTTATATATATATGTATATATATTTTATATAATATATTATATATTACTTATTTGTTTATATTCGATATAAATGTGAATGGGTATGAGTGTGATGTATATTTAGTATTTACTATTCATAGATCAATTCACATAATAATGTCGATGAAATTCTAAGGCATCAATGGAACTCTTAATTTGCCACTTATTATAAATACGATTCTCTTATAGTACCAAATCAGTTATCCTCTCAAACCTCTCTTCTTCATCTCTCTCTCTCCTCTCTTTTCTCTCTCTCTCATCTCTCTCATCTCTCTCCTCTCTCTTCTCTTTCCTAGATCTGCCTGGATCAAGGGAAAAAAATGGGAATATATTCACTAATCACAGGGAGAAGAGGACCAAGTGGGTTTGGTTCAGCTTCAACAGCTGAAGAGGTTACTCAAGGGATTGATGCATCTCATCTTACAGCAATCATCACAGGTACACATACACATACACATGCAAACATGATCTTATGCAAGTCTATGTATTAGGCAGATCAAACGATGACATGTTACACTATATATGATTGTGTTTTCTCTCTTTTTTTTCTTATCAAACAAATACTTTCATTAGATTAAACGATTACAAGAACGTTAGGCGCCTTCGGACATACCCGATAACCAAACCTATAGGCTGAAATAGAGCAAAACCATGAAGATGTTATATATTTAAAAATATTGATTTTTTTTTTTGTTTAAATATATATATATAAGGAGAGAAAAAGGTTTTTTCTTATATAAATAGAAACACCATATTGTGAACATCCTATAAGTAGAAACTTTTCTCACCCATAAAAAAACCCTACAATGATCTATAAATCAAAATTTTAAATTTTAAAAAGAAATTTCCAAAAACTATATGACTTATAAATTTAAAACAATAGTTTTTCACGTACAATGCTTCTGAAAAAGTTGGTTTTTCATAATTAATCATTATAACAATATCACACATAGAATTATAAATAATAACGTGATTTCAAGCGAATTTTGCATAAATATTTAAACTAATTAATTCATTTTGATTTCATATGTGATTATTATTGTAATAGGAGGGACAGGAGGGATAGGGATGGAGACGGCGAAGATATTGTCGAAGAGAGGTGCTCATGTTGTGATTGGTGCCCGAAACTTGGGAGCTTCACAAAACGCCAAAACTGAGATTCTCAGACAAAACGCAAACGCACGTGTCACACTGCTTCACTTAGATCTCTCTTCCTTCAAATCCATCAAAGCCTTTGTTCGTGACTTTCGTGCCCTCCATCTTCCTCTCAATCTCCTCATGTACTCTATCTCTCCCCTTTTTAAAGCGTTTTCGATAACTTTTTCCGCGTTTGGACCGCCTTTTTAGCGTTTCGATTATCGACATTAACATTATTTAACTGTTTTCGTTACCATTCATTGTCTTAAAATAGCACTTTACTAAAATACTTCACGAGGGCATTTAATAAGTTTTCTTCTTTTAAAATTAAATTATTTTTAAAATTCATATATCAAAGGACATGGTAGCATGATAGTTGAATATTCCGAGCTAATCCTTTGACACGAGTTCGACCCTCCTCCACTACGGAATGGAGGAAATATGTCTATTTTAATGGACTATCGGACCGGCCTGTTGTGGTCCGTTTGTTGACAAAAAAAAAATTTCATATACCAAAATTCAATTTTATTTAGTCTTGTTTTCTTTTTTTGCATTCTACTTATTTTTTTGCTTATTGTCCAATAAATTATGATGAAATTGAACAAAAAATTGGTGTATGCAGAAATAATGCAGGAGTAATGTTTTGTCCATATCAACTCTCTGAAGATGGAATAGAGTTACAGTTTGCTACAAATCATATTGGTAAAAAATATATTTTATAAAAAAAGTTTCAGAAATTAAACCTTTAAAATTTGAAATAAAAAATTGTTGATTAATAAAATATATATGCATAGGTCATTTTCTGTTGACAAACTTGCTCCTAGACACAATGAAGAGCACAGCTAAAACCAGTGGTGTTGAAGGAAGGATTTTGAATGTATCATCTGTTGCTCATATCTTTACTTACAAAGATGGGATCCAATTCGACGGCATCAATGACATTTGCAGGTAAATTCCGATAGTTGTTTTCGAAACTTCGATTAGTCTTTCGATTTGAAACAACCATCATGTGAAACCTGCAAGACATTGCTATCTTTTTTTCCTTTCAGTTACTCGGATAAAAGAGCTTACGGACAATCGAAACTAGCCAATATATTGCACGCGAATGAGCTCTCCCGTCAACTTCAGGTCACCTTCACACATTACACAAACACACATATATATCAAAAGTGTTAGATCACAAAGACAAAACTCAAATCTTTTGGGGACATTGTTTTTGTAATGGTAGGAAGAGGGAGTGAACATAACAGTGAACTCTGTTCATCCAGGTCTCATCCTCACCAATCTCTTCCAACACACTGCTCTTTTAATGAGTAAATTCTCTTTCTCTGTTTTTTCATCGAAATTAAACCTTTCTTTAGTTTCTCTATCATTTGTTATGACACCACACCTTTCACAGAGTTCTTGAAGTTCTTCAGCTTCTACTTGTGGAAAAATATACCTCAGGTACCATATATAGATTCACGACCGAATTCTATAAACATTTGCGAACTTAAGACCAATGTAGTGATAATACTAAGTGCTATGTTGACAGGGAGCAGCTACAACATGTTATGTTGCTCTGCATCCAAATCTAAAGGGAGTAACAGGAAAGTACTATGCAGATTGTAATGAAGTCATACCAAGCAAACTTGCTAGAGATGAGACATTGGCACATAAACTATGGGATTTCAGCGTAAAGCTCATAAACTCGGTTTCTAAAAAGAACTACCTCGGTTTCGAGGATACCAACTAAGAGATCTTCTTGTTGTTACTAGAGAGATCGGGATGTGATGCACGCACATTGTTTCATTCCCACCCATTATTATATGGTAAGTTGAGTATATGCCGAAACATTTCATCGAGTGAATATGTAAACAAGTGTTAATCTTTTTCATAGCATCATAGACAATTAAAAGTGTTGTTCATCACTTGATTCATTACTCCATGAGTGATCACTTTCTCTAAGCTAAGAGCTCAGAGAAAAGAAGAGTGGAACAAAAACAGAGTTTGCCTACAACGATCTACCAAAATCCTATTAAGCAGACAGAACCTTAGGAAGCAACCATGGAGCAAAACATGAAGTGACACACATTATATAGTTTGTTCTCAACTCCTGATCAATCAAACAAATCGATATCGCTCACAAAGTGTTGACCTTTACCCACAAAACTCTGAAATGGAAATGCGATCTCTAGACCCTTAAGCATTTACTAAAATCAACTGTGAAATAAGATCGATTTACCTCGATTTCTCGGTGACCCATTTCGAAAAATCAATCATTTCATCACTGTACGGCTCCGGCGATCACCGATCATCACCACGGCGGAGTCGGAAAAGTCAGAGGAAGAAGAAGATTAGGCGAAATCAGATGAGATGATTCGGTTTATTTTTTTATTTGGATTTCGGTTTATTCCGGTTTACAACGGACCCAACTTATAACGGTATTAGTTGGGCTGGGCCCATTAAAAACGTGATTCCTTATAAAGTTCGTTCACCATGTGCGCACACGTTCTATTATACGCGTCGCTTTTACTTAAATCTTTCTTTTAATTTTTTTTTGATCGAAATTCTTTTCTTTTAAATTAGTTTCTGTATTTTTTTGGTCAATCTAAAATTACTATTTTCTTTTAAATTATTCACGTTTTGCATGTAAATGGCAAAATATTATGCTCCATAAAAATTCGACTAGGGTCAACATGTAAAAAATAGTTCTATACAAAAGATAAAATAATATATATATATGGGCAGATCAGTTAACATTTTGGGTTTTTTTTTTCAACACGTTTTTATGTCATCTAACAAAAAGTTGAACAGTGAAAGTATTAAAGCACTAGCTTTTAAACCATTGTGTATGTTGATGATCTACTAGTTAATCAATAAAAAAAAACATTTCTAAATTATGTGATTAACTTTTTGATAGAATACATTGAAAGAGAGGAAAAAAAAGAAGAAGACCATCTTAATAATTTTAGCCTCTATTTTAATAATTTTGATATTATTGTATTGGTTCTTCAAATAAGTGCCTCCATTTTAATAATTTTAAGATGATTAAAAATACAAATTACGATTGATTAATTATCATATAACATGATTAAAGAAATAGAAAATCCGATAATTATGCGAAAAATGAAAAAGACATAAGAAGAAGAGATAATAAAAATGGCCGAAACTTTAATAAATGACAAAGTGAAAAAAATGCAAAAATGAGTTAGAAATGGCGTGGATCCTTGCTAACATCGTTGTCATTTTTTGTCGGAGGAGCCGCCGGAGAGGGGAGAGGAATCTGGTGGCGCGGCGGCTGAGAAGGAGTGGATGACGGAGGATTTGCCGTGAGAGAAGAGATGTCCGAGAGATCCTCAAGTGAGATCGGTGAAATGCTCTGAGAATGTCTTCTTTGGTGACGACTTGGTCTCTCCGACATGGTTTAGCTTCAGATTCAGACAAGAGAGAGAGAGAGANAAGGGGGAGGAGGGGAGAGAGGGAGGGAGAGAGAGAGAGAGAGAGAGAGAGAGAGTTATTTGAGTGATGAGAGAGATTGTTACTTGAGTGATGAGAGAGATTTGATTATATAAAGAAAACAAATGAGTTAGGTGGACTGTTATTATCCGAATTTAGAGCATATTGTATTGGTAAAAAATATTTCTAGTATTTTTAAATAATTTTTTTTTCGCCGTTAGTATTTTTAAATAATATGGAAAGTTATTAATGATTTAGTAATAACAAAAAAGATGACTAAAACTTAATGAAATGTGGGTTTTGAATGTCACATAATTTACCCAAAAAAAGTTGGTATTTGCATGATAAAGTATAGAAATTACGTAAAAATTAAATATATTGTTGTTTCGTGTATATTCACGAAAGTATAATTTATATTCCAGGGATTTATCGTGTGATATATAGATTTTATGTTATTAAGCTAGAGATATGTAAAATAATTTGAGTTTCGCAAAACGATAAAAGATAACAAAAGTTAATATTATAATTTGATATAAGATGCATGCAATGTAGCTTTTGTGTTGTTTACGCTATCTAAGTAAACACATAAAAAGTAGATAACGTAAACGTAAGTATTGACATAAAAAAGTATATATTTTTAAACTTGATTGAATAATATTAGTCGTTGTGATGGTGAGAAGTTTATTTTCAAAACTAAAACTAAAGCTGATTTAACACTTGGCACAGTAAAAAGTAATATTCAAAAGTAGAAGTCAAATCGTTGCATGTAGATATTTGTAACGTTCAACTTTTGAACGTTGTAGGAAGAAGCTCGATTTTAACAAATGTAATAAATTAGAAACAGTAAAAAAATTAGCCGTTGTAAAAATGCTTATAAAATGTCCATGAACAACACAAGCTTCCTTCTAATTTTCTCAAGTCTTTTCTCTCCCGCTTATATATATTTTCAGTTTCTTTATGATACAAAAATGCATCCAAACTTCTTATACCACACTCATAAAGAAGATTCAGTGATGTTAACAGATTCATAACTCTATATTCATAACAATGACTAAAGGTTTTGAGTTTTACTAACAAGTCTTTTTTATCTTGAATCATCTCTATTGTTAATTTTGCATTTCTCCTTACATTTTGTATGTTTTGACTCGCAGGAGCTGCTAAATCAGTGGATGCATTGCAGTTCTCTTATGGAAAAAGCTGAGATTATAGATGTTAGCAAGATGCGTTGGCGATGTAAGTTCTCTCTTTAATTATCATCATCTTTCTTCTTGTATTTTCAATACTTATTCTTCTCCAATGATCAATCTCTTTCTTTCTTCCTCTTCCTTAGGCTTTCTTGGTCACGGCTTGGAACAAGAGAAGAGATGGATATATACTCACAAGTTCTCTCTCGAAGTCGAAGGTAAGAGTTTCCACCATCATGTTGAATTATATTTACTCAACTTCTTAAATGCTTAGTTATGTGATCTCAAAATAAGAAATAGATAATGTACTTAGCATTAGTCTTAACTGCTTGTAGTTTCGATGTATGAGTAAGGAGGTGACAAGAATTGCACTACTATTTACTGTCTTAAAATTATTTACTACTATCAAGTTCCTCGTAACATTTGTTTACAAGTGTATTGTAGCTAGTCCTAAATGTTTGTCCACCATAGTTTTGAATTATGTTTACTTAAGATCTTAAATGCTTAGTTTTGGGACTTCATAAATAAGAAATAGATAATGTATTTGCTTTAGTCTTTAATTACTTTTGATTTCGATGTTTGAGGTGACAAGGATTGTATTATTATTTACTGTTTTAACTTTTTTCTATTACTTGTAATGTTTGTTTACAAGTATTATATTTTTATTATTTTCAAACTAATATAATTGTCTTTTATTTTCTTGCAGGAATATGCGTTTATGGTGACGAAGACCACATGCTCTTAAGGCATATGAGTATAAATATAAAACTTAGTATTTTTATTCTTTTCAAACTAAAACTATATTTTCAGAATAAAAACTATATTTTCATAATTGTTGGATTAATTAAAAATCATGATGGCTAAGTTATATAAGTGAGAAAACTTAATGAACTTGGGTCATCCTGTCTTTTTTAGATCGTTAGCGGTGTCAGAAGTACAACTTGTTTTCCACCTAATGTCAATTTGGCACTCAAGTTTTTGATTAATTTGACAAAGATTTTTATAAAAAAATATATTTTCAAAATTGTTGGATTGATTGAAAATTATGATGGCTAAATTATATAAGTATGAAAACGTATTGAACTTGTGGCATCCTGTCTTTTTAGATCGTTAGAGGTGTCATAGGTACAACTTGTTTTTGACCTAATGTTAATTTGGCACTCAAGTTTTTGATTAATTTGACAAAGTTTTTGTAAAAGCTATATTTTCAAAATTGTTGGATTAGTTAAAAATTACGATGGCTAAGTTATATAAGTATGAAAACGCAATGAACTTGTGGCATCCCATTTCTTTTGATTGTTAGAGGTGTCACAAGTACAACTTGTTTTCGACCTAATGTCAATTTGGCACTCGAGTTTTCGATTAATTCGACAGCTATTTTTTTAAAGTTATATTTTCAAATTTAGATCTCAAGTTATTTTTTTTTGTAATTTGACAACAATTGTTTTCTTTTTGTTTAAATCTAGATGATGTAATTTTTTAAATTGATTGTTTTCTGAAATTTATGTTGTTATATTTTTCAACAAAGTTAAATATTTTAAACAATTAAGATATTCAGTAACAGTTTCTTTAAAATTTGACTTTCTAGAAAAATATAGTTTATTTAGGTGGAAGTTGATCGATCATCCTAGTGAGTATGTGTATTGGTATTTTTTAAAATGAAGAGTGGTGTTGATTCTGTACGAACAAAACAATGATAAATTTTTTTTTGTTAAACAATGATAAAATTTACTAAGTAAAGTTCGAGAATGTCTTTGCACGAACGCCGAAAATAAATTGGGAAAGGAAAATTTTGTATGATATATAAGTTTATGCTAAAAATTACGTTTAAACAAAAATAATAAAATAATTTGAGTTATAAAATTTTATTCATGGTAAGTTAAAATGATAACGTTTTGATGCATAGCTGCGTCTAATACTGATACAGATTAAGAAGAGAATTATGATCTTAGTTATTCTGCGTCTAATTTTATTCATAGATGTTTCTATGTTTGATTCTACTTGATGTTCAAACATTTGTGCGATTAATGGAAATATTATTTTTTTAAAAATTTGAAGTTATAATAGCAATTTAAGAATTAGATCATTTTGATCAGTATAAAAAGATGGACAAAATTCTCCTTCGCCATTTTGCATCTTTTTCGCTCACTTTTGTCACCGCTTTTGTTCAAAATTTAAATCCGTTAAAGCAATAAATGCTCTATAAACTGAAGTTTACACACTTTAGTGTTTTTTAAAATTTCTAACCATATTATGCGACTATATTAATTTTTCATGATAAATGGACATCATTTCTATTTTTTAACAATTAATTTATTAAAACTTCATATACGGCCTAAATAATTGGACTAACCGCTTTAAAATCTCTATTATCTAAAGAAACGGAGATAACAAAGGTTCCAAACCTCTTTGACCATCATCATAGATATATAAGTGAATGGTGCGACTATGCATTAAAATAAGATTTTAATTTTTTTTGAATTTTTCTCAAAACCAGTGAGTTAACTCCTACGAAAATATAGAGTTTTTGGTAAATGCTCTATAAACTGAAGTTTATACTCTTTGGTGTTTTTAAAAATTTCTAACCACATTCTACGTTTATATTAATCTATACTAAACTTTTTTTATGATAAATGGACATCGTTTCTATTTTTTTAACAATTAATTTATTAAACTTCATATACGTCCTAAATAAGTGGACTAACCGCTATAAAATCTCTATAATCTAAATAAACGGAGATAACAAAGGTTGCAAACCTCTTTGACCATCATCCTATGTAAGTGAATGATGCATCTATGCATTAAAATAAGATTTTAATTTTTTTTGAATTTTTCTCAAAATCAGTGAGTTACCCCCTACGAAAATATAGAGTTTTTGGTAAATGCTCTGAAGTTTATACTCTTTGGTGTTTTTAAAAAATTTCTCACCACATTCTACGTTTATATTAATCTACGCTAAACTTTCTTTATGATAAATGGACATCTTTCTATTTTTTTAACAATTAATTTATTAAACTTCATATACTTCCTAAATAAGTGGATTAGCCGCTATAAAATGTCTATTATCTAAAGAAACGAAGATAACAAAGGTTTCAAACCTCTTTTACCATCATCCTATGTAAGTGAATGATGCAGCTATGCATTAAAATAAGATTTTAATTTTTTTTTAATTTTTCTCAAAATCAGTGAGTTAACCCCTACGAAAATATATAGTTTTTTTTTGTAAATGCTCTATAAACTGAAGTTTATACTCTTTGGTGTTTTTTAAATATTTCTAACCACATTCTACGTTTATATAAATCTATGCTAAACTTTCTTTCACGATAAATGGGCATCGTTTCTATTTTTTTAACAATTAATTTATTAAATTTCATATACGTTTTAAATAAGTGGATTAACCGCTATAAAATCTTTATTATCTAAAGAAAAAGAGATAACAAAAGTTTCAAACCTCTTTGACCATCATCCTATGTAAGTGAATGATGCAGCTATGCATTAAAAAAAGATTTTAATTTTTTTTGAATTTTTCTCAAAATCAGTGAGTTAACCCCTACGAAAATATAGAGTTTTTTTTGTAAATGCTCTATAAACTGAAGTTTAAACTCTTTGGTGTTTTTTTTAATTTCTAACCACATTTTACGTTTATATTAATCTATATTAAACTTTCTTTCATGATAAATGGGCATCGTTACTCTTTTTTTAACAATTAATTTATTAAACTTCATATACGTCCTAAATAAGTGGATTAACCGCTATAAAATCTCTATTATCTAAAGAAACAGAGATAACAAAGGTTCCAAATCTCTTTGACCATCATCCTATGTAAGTGAATGATGCAGCTATGTATTGAAAGAAGATTAAAATTTTTTTTTGAATTTTTCTCAAAATCAGTGAGTTAACCCCTACGAAAATATAGAGTTTTTTGGTAAATGCTCTATAAACTAAAGTTTATATTCTTTGGTGTTTTTTAAAATTTTATAACCACATTCTACGTTTATATTAATCTA
The DNA here is from genome assembly GCA_900406275.1 of Anastatica hierochuntica. Taxonomy (NCBI): domain Eukaryota; kingdom Viridiplantae; phylum Streptophyta; class Magnoliopsida; order Brassicales; family Brassicaceae; genus Anastatica; species Anastatica hierochuntica. The sequence goes on along the minus strand of OVAN01000331.1, from coordinate 25,517 downwards.
TGCTAAACTTTCTTTCATCATAAATGGGCATCTTTACTATTTTTTAACAATTAATTTATTAAACTTCATATACGTCCTAAATAAATGGACTAACCGCTATAAAATATCTATTATCTAAAGAAACAGAGATAACAAAGGTTCCAAACCTCTTTGACCATCATCGTGAATGATGCAGCTACGCATTAAAATAAGATTTTAATTTTTTTTGAATTTTTATCAAAATCAGTGGGTTAACCCCTACGAAAATATAGAGTTTTTTTGGTAAATGCTCTATAAATTTAAGTTTAACCTCTTTGGTGTTTTTTTTTTAAAATTTATAACCACATTCTACGTTTATACTAAACTATGCTAAACTTGCTTTCATGATAAATGAGCATCGTTTCTACTTTTTTTAACAATTAATTTATTAAACTTCATATACGTCCTAAATAAGTGGATTAACCGCTATAAAATCTCTATTATCTAAATAAACGGAGATAACAAAGTTTCCAAACCTTTTTGATATCATCCTATGTAAGTGAATGATGAAGCTATACATTAAAATAAGATTTTAATTTTTCTCAAAATCAGTGAGTTAACCCCTACGAAAATATAGAGTTTTTTGGTAAATGCTCTATAAACTGAAGTTTATACTCTTTGGTGTTTTTTTAAAATTTCTAACCACATTTTACGTTTATATTAATATATGCTAAACTTTATTTTATTATAAATGGGCATCGTTTCTATTTTTTTAACAATTAATTTATTAAAACTTCATATACGTCCTAAATAAGTGGACTAACCGTTATAAAATCTCTATTATCTAAATAAACGAAGATAACAAAGGTTCCAAACCTCTTTGACCATCATCCTATGTAAGTGAATGATGCAACTATGCATTAAAATAAGATTTTAATTTATTTTGAATTTTTTTCAAAATCAGTGAGTTAACCCTTACGAAAATATAGAGTTTTTTTGGTATATGCTCTATAAACTGAAGTTTATACTCTTTGGTGTTTTTTAAAATTTTCTAAACACATTCTACGTTTATATTAATCTATGCTAAACTTTCTTTCATGATAAATGGACATAGTTTCTATTTTTTTAACAATTACTTTATTAAACTTCATATACGTCTTAAATAAGTGGATTAATCGCTATAAAATATCTATTATCTAAAGAAACGGAGATAACAAAGGTTCCAAACCTCTTTGACCATCATCCTATGTAAGTGAATGATGCAGCTATGCATTAAAATAAGATTTTCATTTTTTTTTACTTTTTCTCAAAATCAGTGAGTTAACCCCTACGAAAATATAGAGTTTTTTGGTAAATGCTCTATAAACTGAAGTTTAAACTCTTTGGTGTTTTTTTAAAAAATTTTAACCACATTGTACGTTTATATTAATTTATGCTAAACTTTCTTTCATGATAAATGGGCATCGTTTCTATTTTTTTAACAATTACTTTATTAAACTTCATATACGTCTTAAATAAGTGGATTAATCGCTATAAAATCTCTATTATCTAAAAAAACGGACATAACAAAGGTTCCAAATCGCTTTGACCATCATCCTATGTAAGTGAATGATGCAACTATGCATGAAAATAAGATTTTAATTTTTTTTGAATTTGTCTCAAAATCAGTGGTTAACACTAAGAAAATATAGAGTTTTTTGGTAAATGTTCTATATACTGAAGTTTATACTCTTTAGTGTTGTAGAAAAATATATAACCACATTCTACATTTGTATTAATGTATGCTAAACTTTCTTTCGTGGTACAATGTTATCGTTTCTATTTTTTAACAATTAATTTATTATAACTTTAAATATGGCCTAAATACATGGACTGGCCGCTATAAAATCTCTATTATCTAAAGAAACGGAGATAACAATGGTTCCAAACTTCTTTGACCATCATCCTATGTTAGTGAGCGTTGCAATTATGCATTAAAAGAAGATTGTCATATTGTTTTATTTTATCTCAAAATCAGTGGGTTAACCCCCTACGAAAATAGATTTTTTGGTAAATGCTCTATATACTGAAGTTCATGCTCTTTAGTGTTGTCTACAAAATTTTAACCACATTCTACATTTATAGTAATGTATGCCAAACTTTCTTTCATGGTACATGAGCATTGTTTCTATATTTTTAACAATTAATTTATTAAAATTTCACATACGGCCTAAATAAGTGGTTAACCGCTATGAAATCACTATTATCTAGAGAAACGGAGACAACAAAGATTCCAAAACTCTTTGACCATCATCCTATGTCAGTGAACGATGCAAGTATGCATGAAAACAATATTTTCATATTTTTTAATTTTTCTCAAAATTTGTGGGTTAGCCCTTACAAAAATATAGATTTTTTTGATATATTTCTATATACTGAAGTTTATACTCTTTTGTTTTGCTTAAAAATTGACTAACCACATTCTACATTTATATTAACATATGCTAAATATTCTTCCATCTACATGGGCACCGTTTCTAATTTTCTAGCAATTATGCGATTCCAAAACTACAAGTTATATGTTGCTCATTAAACAAATGGAAATATTTTTAAAAAAAGTATATAAGTTACAATATGAAAAATTTAAGAAATATATCATTTTGAGAACTATAAATATTGTCAAAATAAATATTAATGTGGTAATTTTGAAAAAGAAAAAAATATAAGAATTTTTGCTAATAATATGGTTTTATCTTAAAGGGAATATTAATAAAATTATTTAAAAAGACATTTTCAAGTAAAAAATATTATCATAATTAAGAGTTGAGGACAATGAAGAAGAAAAAAAAAGAAGAAGATTGCCCCAAAATCAGCAATCCGTAGCCGTTGATTCATTTTAAATCCAAAGGCTAATATTCATCATTTGAAAAAAACAAGAAAGCTATCTCTCTATCTCATCTTGTTGCATATTCCGACAAGATCAGATCAGATCAAAGCTATTATCTCTCTGTCGGCAGCCATGGATTCCGGAACTAAAGCTAAGAAAGGAGCTGCCGGAAGAAGAGGTGGTGGTCCAAAGAAGAAACCGGTTTCTCGATCGGTTAAATCCGGTTTACAGTTTCCCGTCGGTAGGATCGGTCGGTATCTAAAGAAAGGTCGCTACTCGAAACGTGTTGGAACCGGAGCTCCGGTTTATCTCGCCGCCGTTCTCGAGTATCTTGCAGCTGAGGTATCAAATCTCTTTAAAGTCCTTTTTATTCACAGATCAGCTCTCTATCTCCTTGAAATTTTCAAGATTCTTGTTGAACTTTTGGCTCTGTTATTAAGTGATGTTTCCTTTGACTTTCTATGTTTGATTTAGCATGTCTTTGTCTTTTTTTTAGGTTGAATTTGACTTCTCATTGCTTGATTCCTCCATTGATGATGATCTTAGATAACTTACATTGATGTGCATGTTTCAGATTATTATAAGGAACCATCTTTAGGATGTGATCTCATGTTTTGATTTTGTTGACATGTTACACTTCAAATCTTTGAGTACTAAACAAGAATGTGCAATATCTTTGACTCTGATCATTTGAAATTTTGATTTTGTTGACATGTTACATTGCAAATCTTTGAGTACTAAACAAGAATGTGAGCAATATCCTTCACTCTGATCATTTGAAATCTCTATTTAGGTTCTTGAGCTTGCTGGTAATGCTGCTAGAGATAACAAGAAGACCCGAATCATCCCACGACATATTCTGTTAGCTGTGAGGAACGACGACGAATTAGGGAAGCTACTAAAAGGCGTAACCATCGCACACGGCGGAGTTTTACCAAACATAAATCCAATTCTCTTACCAAAGAAGTCTGAAAAAGCAGCTTCAAAAGCACCAAAGTCACCATCAAAAGCTACCAAATCCCCTAAGAAGCCATAGAACTATCTCCTTCCTCTTACTCTGTGTCTTAACTTGAAACTCTGTCTCTCTCTCTCTCTCTGTAAACAATGTGTTATGTTCAGATTGTCATTGTGAATTGTCTAACTATGTTGTTGTAATAAGAGAAGCTCTGTTTCATAATCTTACATCCTCATCCGCCATAAAAATCATAACTTTACAAAATCTTATAGTATCAATATTCAAACGAAGATGAAATTACAGAGAATCCATATAAAGATCAAAGCTTTGAACTTTCTCAACACATTGTTCCGATCTCAAGAGCTTGTGAATTTGGTGACGGCTTTGGTTCCTTCAGAGACGGCGTGCTTAGCCAATTCGCCGGGCAAAACAAGTCTCACGGCGGTTTGAATTTCACGGGAGGTGATCGTCGGTTTCTTGTTGTACCTAGCGAGACGCGACGATTCGGAAGCGAGTTTCTCGAAAATGTCGTTGATGAAACTGTTCATGATCCCCATGGCTTTCCCAGAGATTCCAATATCTGGATGAACCTGTTTCAATACCTTGAAAATGTAGATCTTGTACGTCTCGATGCTCTTCTTCGCCTTCTTCTTCTTCATCGTCTTCTCGCTTCCTCCTTCCTTCGTGATCTTCTTCTCCGCCGTCGGTGGTGCTTTCTCCGCCGGTTTCTTCTCTGCCTTTGGCGCCATTATCGACGAACTTCTTCTTCTGGGCAAATGAAACTATTGAGAGATGTTTTGATTTTATTTCTGAGGATTTCGATTTAGTATTTATACCTTTCGTGGTATGATTCTCATTGGATGATAAAAGAAGACAAAAATTGCAGACGTGTCGCTTTATGAATCGTTAGATTGATAAAAGGCTAATACTAATCAACAGTTGGATTTCGGGGGTTAATGTGGGCTTTTGTTGGGCCGGCTTTGACAAATAATGTATTAAGTGAAATTAGTTTAGGCCCGTAGAAAAAGTTCTGTATATGGCGCTACAATGCTATATTTATGCACTTTAGTAGCCAAATTCCACTAGAGAGAAAGATATATTTGAAAATTATTTTAAAATTTAAGATTTTTTTAAAAAAAAATTCACATCGAAAATATTTAATGGACTTAAATTAGTGATTTTATGTACTTTTTGTTGATGAAAACTTTGTACAACTAGTTGTTAATAATATAGTTTTTTTTAGTAACTTAGGGTGATCTCACGTCTAAAGGATCCAGACTAATCCTTAGACTACTTTTTGAGAGAGTCGACCACTGGTAGGTTCGTTTTCTGAGTTTACAAGCGAGTCGAAAGCAAAAGTCCATACACGTATAAGTGTCCAGGAACAATATGTTGTAGTTTCAGGTGAATCGAATCTATAACGTGTTACTCATAAACCCGTCTTTATACCACTCGACTATAAGGTCTTGGACCTGTTAATGATATAGTTTGAGAGTTCTTTCGACATATATTGATACCAAACATTGGTGGTCCCTAAAGAATCCAAACAAAAGGCTTTTCATAATTTGTAGTGGATCTCTTAAAGTGCAACGAACTCATTGCCTTCTTCACAAAGTACATCAAGTTTTGTGGAACATATGTATGATTTTGTTGGCTACGATATGATTTTGTTTCTTTGGTTGGTTATGTAAAGACGTGTACAAGTACAACAATGATGGAATCTAATGTTGGCTTGGTGCCATATATTTGTTTTTACAATTAAAAAAAAAACATATACAAAATTGTGGATCTGTCTGTTTAGTTTTAAGTGATTAGTATGAAGCAAAGTGAAGCTAATACACACAAATTAATATTAACAGCAATTTGGTAAATTGTTTTAAAGTGATTAGTATGAAAGGAAATGCGTTTGTACCACACAAGCTTTTCGTATGACTGAGTCTTGATTCCACATTGCTCCATTTGGCGTAATATATATCTTCACATTTTAATAACTATAACGTCAATGATATTATTAAAATATTGACGTATTTTTTTCTCATCATAAAAATGCTTATGTGTTATTGTAAAAATGCAAGACATTTATTTTGTTATTATAGTATTGATTATATATTTAGAAAGGTCCACAGCCACGTAAGCTACTGATATATTTCGTTACGTAAAATCTCTTTGTAATCTCCTCTTAGCCAATCATAATCACAAGCCCGCATGGGTCTATCGGCCTCATCCCATGCCCAGAGTTACAACAAATCAGCAACTGATTTTGATTAAAAATAACAATTTTTTGTTAAAAAGATAACATATAATCCTTAAAATAGATATAAATCATAGTATTTTTCACTAAATAAGATTTACAATTTATGAAAACTGAGATTTAGAATGATATTTCTACGCCTCTTTTCATTTTATTAGGTTACAGAACCTTCCGGATAGTTTTGGAACTTTCTATAGGGATAAATATGAAATATGTTTATGATAAATATTAAATACGTTTAGATAGATCTGGATTTGGTTTTGGTGTTATATTTAATTCTCTATATAAGGCAATTGTCTATGATTGTAACAACCGGAAGAATTCATTAATAATATACATCACGGGTTTTGCACTATACTATAACAACGGGAATTTTAAGCGAGGACGTCTATTTTGATACTATGATAAGATATGGGAAGAGGTTTAGGGAAATATGTATATTATTAATGAACTCTTCCAATTGTTATAACCATAGGCAACTGCTTTATATAGAGAATTAAAAATAACATTAAAACCAAATCCAAATCAATCTAAACCTATTTAATATTTATCATAAACATATTTCATATTTATCCTGTAGAAGGTTCTGTAACCCAATACATTTATTTTTAAAAATAAACTTTTTTCTCTTCTAATTACAATTTTGAATGATTTTAACACATGTAACTAATTACACAAATAAACAAACCTTATCTATTTTAGGTCATTCCGTGATTAGATATATTTGTATTATTCAGTGAAAATGTCATTTTCTTGCTTTTCTAGATATCTTTCTCTAATAAATATTTTAATATCCGTCCGTTATTTTCTTTTCCTTTGTAGGGTTTTTAACATTTTATATACTTTCCACCTGCCTTAGTTTCTTCTCCTCCTTCACCAACTCTTTGATCTCTCTCTCTCTCTCTCTCTCTCTCAATCTAACATGAGTGATCATAATAGCTCACAAGCATCTTACATCCATTTGGTACGATTTCATCAGATCAATCTTTGATCTTGATCTTTTCTCTCTTAACCTATGCTTATCATATGATATAGTAATCATCATACATGTGTGTGTGTGCGTGTACATTGACCGTAGGTGCATCATCTGATTGAAGAATGCATAGTGTTCAACATGGGCAAAGAAGAGTGTATGGACACTCTGTTCAAGCATGCTAACATCATGCCTATCATCACTTCTACTGGTATATATACTACATATGTGCGTGTGTGTGTTTTAAATTTTTAATGTTTATGTATATATATGAGATAAGGAGAGGGAGAATTGGTTAACTTTGTAGTGTGGAACGAGCTAGAGAAAGAGAACAAAGAGTTCTTCGAGGCATACCAAAGAAGAAGAGAAAAAATATCGACCGAGAGAGAAACGGTTCGAAGACTTCGGGATTTGCTTTCACAAATAAAAATCTAAGATCATGCTTTGCTTACATACATGCACATCTATATAATATATCCATGTGCATGTATACTTATGATGAACCAATTATATATATATATATATATATATATATATATACATTTAGACATATGTGTTATAATTTTCATTTGGGGATGAATTATAAAATTGCCAATGAGAAATTCTCTTTTTCATCTTAGTTTTAAAAGGTTGTTGCACCTCTTTTCTATGCACTAAATAATTTATTTGCATATTAATTAAGATCGTGATGATGATTGAAACATTTATAGTTTTCCTTAGTATTATGATTTGACTGAATATATATATATGGTTTCATATAGTTGAACTAAAATTTTGCGCATTATGCAAATATATATAATTAACATGTAATCAAGAAACAATATAGTTTTATATGCGAATGTTTTTTCCTCATCTATAATATATTATTTGTTAATGGCTTTGACATGATTTCTACGAATCAAACTCAAACATTGCTTGGTACTAAAAAGAAGAGAAAAAAAAAATTAAGCATTGGCTTGAGACTGTTAAGTTTGGGTACTCAATTAATCAAAAATAGTGATCATTGTTAAACATGATCAATTACGGACTTGGTTATATATCTCCATGCACATATTAAACACTAATTGAAATCTGTAATGTATTATTAATATTACTTCATCGACATTAATGTTATATTGCCTTATATATATATATGATCATCATTCACCACCATCATTAATTAGTTTAATACTCACAAAAATTCTATGTGGAAGACACGTAGGAATGTTCAACATCGTTACATAGTATTGCGTGTTAGGATTTGGTGAACTCAAGATTGTCTTTTCTTTTTTGTTTCTTGTCTTTTATTTTATTTGGTCAGTGTTTGAACTTAGTTAGTTTGGTCTGTTTGGTGAAAGAGTCAAGAACACACACACACTCTCTTCTTTTATTTATTGTTTATTTCTTGTATTTAATTTCTGCATTTTCGGTTTACTTTCTGGACCATCCGGATAGGACCACTCTTGTTAATTATTAATTAGAGAGATGAACAATATCACGAACGGCATGTTCTAAGTGAGGACAATTCATTGCACACAATTAAGTTAACTACTCCTACGACAATGGAGAATCTAGTTTTTAAGATTGAGTTTATATGTTTTCTCCTTTTTCTATTTATTCAAACTCAAATCAAATGTTATAAAATTCCATTTGATTCATTATTAGTTTTTTTTTAGTTTTAATTGCATCTTTTTCTAGACTTGTGTGTTCAAAAGTTAAAACATTGTTAGATTCTAACACTATAAAACCAAAAAGGAAAATTGTAATATCCCGGTTTATAAAGAATAATTGTGTGTGAGGAAAATTTTAAAGGATGTATTTAACTATTTATAATACCAAAATTTATTTATCTTTTCGGTCATTTGACTTAAAAGAAGTTACAAGTGTGCTTTTGTTAGAGTAGAGTTATTGACCTTTCTAGAAGTAATTTTCTGAATTTTGTAAGTGAGGACAAGACATGAAAAAGATAGTATGGTGATTTGGAGTGACGATAAATCAATTCTTTAAAATATCTAGAAGTAATGTTTTGACCGTCGGATATGATTGATTCGCAGACCAAGAACGAGAGGCGTAAAGACTAAGAACACACGGAACAGGCGGACAAAAATGTTGAAAAATCATCGTTAGATTATGTATAAAACTATAAATTTAGATATTAAGAATGAATTAAGTTTGAAATGGTCCTGAATATATTACTTTGCAAGGGTTGGATGGAAGAAAGGGTTGCCATTTTATTTCCTTTACACCGCTTGCCATATTTTAAATGACAAACAAAGCACTTAATTGTGAAAGCCAATCAATCTTGTTTCTTCATATAGATATTCGAATTTGATGCCTCACCTCCTTTTTATTTTAGCTTTTGTAAAACGAAATTTTCTTTTAGAAAAAAGCAAACAATATTGAAAATGTCAACAACACACGCAAACAGAGAAAAATAATCAAAAATGTCTAAAACTACGATGTAAGAACAGGTCCGGCCCTGAGAAGCTTTAAAAATTTTAGGCCGGAAGTCTATAAAATATTTTGGGTCATTTGTTTTGGACCTTTTAGGAGAAAAAAATAAAACTAAAACTTGTACATACATTTAGTCAAACTTGTGACCTCAAACTTAAAAGACCATATCCATTTACCACTTGAACTAATATAAAATTTTACCAAAAAGTGGCTGATTTTTTACTTATAATTATGAAGCCGGAAGCTGTTGCTTATGTAGCTTCCTATCAAGGTCGGGCTTGTGTAAGAGCATCTCCAATGTATGTTTTTATATTTTCCTCTAAAATAGAGGAACTCTATCTTAGAGGGAGATTTGCTCTACTGTATGCCTCTATAATAGAGTTTCTCTATTT
>OVAN01000331.1:0-15665 GCA_900406275.1 Anastatica hierochuntica | reverse complement strand
AAATAGAGAAACTCTATTATAGAGGCATACAGTAGAGCAAATCTCCCTCTATAACAGAATTTCTCTAATTAAAAAATATATAGATAAATATAGAGATGAGTTAGAGATGGTCTAATTAAAATACCGGTTGTAATGGTCAATAACAATGTAATTTTGTATACTATATAAACATTTAAAACTATTTTTTATAGAGTGTGGAGCAAATAATACAAAGAGTCCATTTCTTTTAACAGGCCTGACTATATCTAGCCCAATAATCCTACTAAGGCCCAATTTAATAGTTTAATATAAGCCCAAATAGAAAAACGACGACGTTTTAAAAACGTAAGTAAATAAAACCTCATTTGATAACATCACTTCTTCGTCTTCTTCTATCCCAAAACTTCGTCGCCGTCGTGAGAGCTTTTATCCGAAGCGCCAACAATGGCGTCTCTCGCCAAGTCTCACTTTTGTGACCAACCCTTCAACCTCCGCCTCAACGATCACCGTAGATTCCAATCCAAACCCATTTCATACCGTATCTTACAGAAACCTCCTCCGTCTCGCGCCATCAGAGCTTCATCTTCGTCGCCGTCGAGCTCTAAACCCTCATTTCTCAAATCCACCTGCGTTACTCTCACCACCGCCGCCGCTTTGTTCTCCGCTTCTCTTCACCTCGCCGTCAAACCCGCCACCGCATCTCCCGTCGCGCCTCCTCCTCCTCCGACATCCACGGCGGAAAAAGACGAGATCTCATCGCTACAAGAGAAAGAAGCTTCTCTCGAGAAGCATCTCGCTACCAACCCAAACGACATCGAAGCTCTTCAATCATTAATGAAAATCAAATTCGAAACTAAGAATCTCGATCATGCCTTAGAGATACTAAACCGTATGATCGAAATCGATCCCGAAGAACAAGAATGGCGAATCCTTAAAGCTCAGGTACAAACCTACGGCGGAGATTTCGACTCTGCCACTAAAGGATTCGAAGAGATTTTAGCTAAAGACCCATTTCGTGTAGAAGCTTATCACGGATTGGTAATGGCTTACTCTGAATCCGAATCGAAATTATCAGAGCTCGAGAGTAGAATCAATGAAGCAATTGAGAAATGTAAGAAGGAAGATAAGAAGAAAGCTTTTAGAGATTTCATGCTTTTGATTGCTCAGATTAGAGTTATGGAAGGGAATCCAATTGAAGCAATTAGGATTTATCAAGAATTGGTTAAAGATGAGCCTAAAGATTTTAGACCTTATCTATGTCAAGGTTTGATTTATACATTGATGAAGAAGAAAGATGAAGCAGAGAAGCAATTCGAAGAGTTTCGAAGATTGGTTCCTGAGAATCATCCTTATAAAGAGTATTTTGATGCCAATGTGCTTAATACTAACAAGCTTTTCGCTAAGAATCGGTAATAAAGTATCGAGCTTTTGAATCTTTTTCGGAATGCTTAGAGATGTTTGGTTTGTGTATTTGGATTTTGTCGTTGAAAGTAGTTATTGAATTCGAAAGGTTACATTTTTATGGATGATATCGAATCTATAGTCTATACGGAATTAGTTTTTCTTTATTAAGGTTCGTTTACTTGTACATTAGAATGATAATCCGCAAGCGCGAGATGATCATAACTTTGCTTAGGGCGGGGTTCCAGTTCCCGGACTTTCTCTTCTGCTTGGTGCTGATGGCGGAATCGGAATGTTCTTCGGTAACATATCGAACACCCAGCCTCGTGATGGCGACGGGGGACTCTCTGCTTTGCTTGGTCCTGATGGAGGAATTGGAATGTTTTTCGGTAACATAGGGAACACCCAGCCTCGTGATGGTAACGGGGGACTCTCTGCTTTGCTTGGTCCTGATGGCGGGATCGGAATGTTTTTCGGTAACATAGGGAACACCACGCGTTCTGCGGGTGACGGGGGACTCTCTGCCCTGCTTGGTCCTGATGGCGGAATAGGAATGTATTTTGGTAACATAGGGAACACTACGCGTTGGTTCTCTTCTTTTGCTTCAATGACAGAAGCGAAGAGGAGACTAAACGCAAAGGCAGCAAGAACAAAAGTTGATTTCTCCATCTCGCAATATTACTTTGCAGATTGCAATATTAGATTTTGATATGATTCTGAGGGTTTATATAAAGCAATGGACATATCTAAATTTAGAAAATTAATTCAAATTATGACTATATTTGTTTACATAAAAAGGCAACATTGACTGTATGAGCTATATAAGGCGTCTCTATCTTCTTATCTCCTACCTAAATCCTTATTCCATTTTTGTTCTAGTTTTCTTTGAGCTGTATAACGCAGAGTTAGACTCGTGCCACCTTGTATTGAACTGTATTAATCTTTTAACTAGATGATACAAAAATGCAACGTTTGGTTATGTCTACGGCTTTCTTTAGCGGAAAGTTTGTTACCCGTTTAATGAAATGGATTTCTGCGGAAAAAAAAACATCTATCTATTTTATTCAACTCCATTTTGCCATTTATTGGTTTATCTACTTCGATACATGATTTTACTTTACTTTAATATAAATTTTCAATCCGTATATATTTACCACACTTTTTAATCTCAAGAAAAAAAACATAGAGATGTTGATTTTTGTATCTTGTATTTCAAAATCCTTTATTGTATTATATTTTGCATTTTCAAAATCATAAATTGAATAAGACACTATTTTACAAAATTTCAAAATCAGTGGCTATTATTTACCTTCATTGCCAAAAAAAAAAAAATCATTATCTCATGAATAATAAATATACTTCATTGCTTTATTATTTACTAATTTATTAAGATAGTTTCTAAATTATCATGTCATAATCTACACAAATAAATACACAAAACGATAAAATCTCTTACTAGTTTGACGTTTGTCTTCCAAAATAAATATAACAACGTGGAATAAAAAAGAAAAGACAAAAAGTGAGAGATTACGTATGAATGATCTCAAGCCAACACATGTGCGTTTTTAACTTTGGAGATAGTCGCCAACACATTTAACGGCGTTACGTCTCCGTTCACGGTAACCTTCTTTCCGGCGAAGTCTACATTAAACGACGTCACTCCTACACATAACGATCAAAGCAAAGAAAAAAAAGCAGAGCGTTTGATTTTTTCCATGCAACGTAACTTAAAATTTATAATCAATTTCACTATAATCCAAATATCTTTAGAATAAGTAATTTTATTGTTAATTTAATTACCTTTCAATTTTGAAAGATGTTTCTTAACTTTCCTTGCACATCCTTTGCAGTGAAGTGACACTCTCAAAGAAACAACCTTTAAAAAAAATTGTTAAAGTTTTGTTTCAAATGTAAATACATGATTACAAAAATAAATGGATGGTTTACTTGATCGGAAGAAAGGTTCTTCTCATGTGTTGGCGACGACGGAAGAGGAGGAGGAGGAGGAGGAGGAGCTTGTGGAGGAGAGAATTTGGAATCCGGAGACGAAACATCTTTATCTTCAAAAGAGCTTTGAGATGCTGTCGGGGAGGCTTTTGTAGGTTCAGAGAAAGGATTATCCGGAGACAGAACCGGGTCATAATCCAAAAACCCGTCAAAGAAGTCGGGTTGCTTTTTCTCCAACAAAGAAGAAGAAGGAGATGGTGAAAGATACTTTGAGGCGTTTATTATGAGTTGATCATCGTGAAAGTTGTCCAAAGCATCAGCCGTGGTTATCTCCGGTTCGATATTTAGATGAATCGGGTCAGAATCCACAAACCCGTCAAACAAAACCGGGTTGCTCAATAAGCATCTTGAAGAGCCTTGAGGTGTGTCACTGCTAAAACAACTAATGGGTGACTTAGTAGCGTCGCAGTCACCTTTCTTGCTCTTCTTCTTTGCAGCATGTTTTAGCTCACTACTCTCTAGACCAAATCTTGACCTAAGAGGAGTATGATAAGCAGAAGAAGAAGATGATGGTGAATTAGGATTTGGTGAAGGTGGAGGAGTGAGTCTCCGACCATCACGTATGATTGGATTATGACGGTCGATGGCTCGACCACCAAGCCGAACCGTGGTTGAAGAAGAAGGTTGTGAGGTTTGGTCCATGGTTGAGCTAATGGTTGTTGTTGCTGCTGCTTGAGAGGTACATAACATTTTGTTTATCCTTTATGAATTTTAAGATAATGTCTATAGTTGTTATGTATACAATAAAAATGTGGAGAGGTTCAATAGTCACATATAAATTATTACTTTTTCTATTTTTCTTAGGTTCTCCTTTAAGATATTTTTTCATTGATGGAATCAACTTTTTATAAAGATAAATGTTTTGATTATTCGGATTCTTATCAAACCAAAGGTTGCTAGAAACCGTGTGGAATAATCTTTGATTCGAATGAATTGGTGGTTTTAGACTATCGACTTTAGTCATAAACACTATGATCAAACCTTTTTATGCCAACCTTATTGATAGTTTCGAATCAAATTCTCACAAACACTAACCTAAAAAACAAACAGAATCAAATGCTTTTGTGGGTTTATTGACGAATTTATTCTCATTTGCTTTCACTATTGTTCCAACTTTTTTTTGCTCTCTCTTTTAGATCATAACGTACGACCCATTATGTGTTGTTTAGTAAAGCCTTTGATTCAAAAAACTAAAGTCTCGTTGGCTTGTATTTAGGTTAATATGGGTTTAGATGGGCTTTGTATGTCTCAAAAGTTTTAATAGAAAAATCTTTTACACAAAAAAAACCTCATAGAAAATCAGGACTTAAAAATAAAAAGCAAAAGTTGACCACAGTGGGAGTCGAACCCACGACCTTTTGATCCGAAGTCAAACGCGCTAATCCACTGCGCTATGCGGTCGTCGTTGCTAGTTGTCATGCTGTCTTTATTCAACATAATGTGTTTGATTTATTTATTTATTTACGAAAAATAACAAGGGTGAATTTGTATAATAATCAAAAAAGATTAATTAGATTTGTAGAAAGAAATTAGAAAGAGATAAAAAATAAAGCAGGAGAGAAAATATGTTTTTGGTTAGTTAGTTAAATAATAGGTTTTTTTGATTATTTGACATAATTTCCCAAATAACAATATGCAAGAATTATATACAAATATATGATGCTGAAAATAAAAAAATACAAATATTACATTCTTTGAGATTCCAAATTCAAAAAAAAAAAATCAATTAATCTCAATCCCATATGTTAAGAATTATTTGTAGCAAAGAAAATTTAAAAATTAACTCTAATAAAAATTTCCGTCTACTTAATGAAATTGGAGATTTCATATTCGTTATGTTATGATTCTTATACTCGTTTAGTAATAACATTTATTGTTTTTCTTGAGGTCTTGCTGGTAGGACTACTTTAAGTGTATATGTGTCTATTAATGTTGATGTCGTTTTGCTACCAAGGCTAATGACTTTGATTCTTCACTCAAAATTATTATTATTGCTAGATAAACTATGATTTTTTATATTGGGATGTAAAACTTTTTGCGTGAGTAAAGTGAATGCAAAATCAATTGTATCAACAACTTGTGACATCTACACTTATATCAAATCAATACATGTCTACAACTAAAGATAGACAAATAAGGCAACTATCTAGTTGTTTCGCATGGTAAGCACCTACCTATTTTTAATTTTCTTTTGCAAACTCATGCTTCAAAAACTCATGGTTCAATAAACCATGCAAAAAGTTTTTCACAGGACGATGCATGTTAGAACGGTAGTAAAAAATGATAGTCTTGGGTGCCCATTTAGCAATTTAATCCTTGTAGTTTCAATCAACAACTTTAAGTATATTAGAACTACATGGAAAAAAGAATATAAAACAACAGACAATTTTACAAATTCAGACAAGATCATAACATCTTTAATGGTCTCAAAATCTTTTATGTTTTATCATGTTATTTATCGAAAATTCAATTCTAAACAAAAAAAGATGTTTGTTAATACCATATAACAATATTTTGTCACATTTTAAAGGAAGTGCTACACAACATTACATGAAAAGAAGACCATCATTTATAACAATATTTTAGAAGTCCACATTTTTAGATCTCCTTATCTCAATCTCTATCCATGTCTTCTTATACACATATTTTCAAATAGCTATTGATAAACAATTTTTTCATGCTTAGTCTATAAAGGAAGTTATTAGGAAAATTTTTTATTGTTGATGTATATAATAATAAACAGTGAATGATGACATGTTTCACTGATAAGAAGGTTTGTGTCCATTTGCGTGCATAGACTGTGTAAAAACTTTTTAAAATTTGTGTTCGTTTCTATGACTTCAACAAAAAACCGGTGTCTCTCACATAGCCACACCTATTCCACTTGATGTGTTAGATTTATTTCTTTTCAAGAATAATATACAAATATGACACTATTAGATTCATATTTGACTTGCTGCTAAATTTCTTGTTGTTGTCAACAAAGACAAGTTTCATTTGGCTTGCTATTTATTTCTTGATGAAGTGTTAGATGTACTAGGTCGATACTCACGCATACGGACGTATTTTCATTATTAAATATATGTTGTAATTACATTTAGTTATTTATTTGATATATTATGAGAGTTTGAAATTTACCAAAGTGAAATTTGGTATCAACAATGATCGCGGAGTCTTCTAAATTAAGCAATTTGTCCAAACAACTTAATATTGGGTGTAATCAGTTTGCACAACCGAAAAACATGTTCCTTCATAATCAGACAAGATTTCAGGGCGACGGGTTCATTGTCCACCAAGGCAAGCACCGAAAGCGTAAGCTCCATTTTCATTTTCTTCACGAATATCTTCGTGGCTACATCGGGTTAGCCTCTTAAAAGTGACAATGATACAAAGAAACCAGTAGAAGCTGCATTTTTTCAACTGAGTATGAACATAGTGATAGACTTCTCTTCTATCGATCTTAAGAACATAGACTATTTATGTGAAAACCCAAAAGAGAAACGAGAACAATTTGTAAATCTTCTTTATGTATTTATTAAGATCCGGTTACAATAGTTTAATGGCAAGAGACTCTAGATCAACATTGATCTAGACATTCCTCAAGCTAGGATCAACATTGACCTTACCTCAATGGCACATCACCATTTTAAGCAATTTCATCAAGCATGGGATAAAACTAAAACAAAGAACATGATAGTCTATTTATAAGATTCTCAATTCCACAACGAAGACTCTAGCTGCAACAAAGTCTTTCTCCTTGTAAATAAGTCCTCAGTCAATGCTAATGTTGACCATCTTTGGCGTCTTCGTGTTGTAGATACTCCTACGGATCGTTTCACATAGCATCACTCTGCATATCTTCCCACCTGATCGATGTTTGGCGGAGTGACTTTCTCATCCATTCCCATCTTTGTGCAATCAATCATGTCTCTGTTGTCACTGAGTATGCTCCTTCTCACAACCACACTTTTCTCTGCTGCAGTTACATCGAGGCTTGACCTTGTGCAGCCAAGCATACACGAGACATCATCCCACGCATTATCACTGTGTGTCTGGTCCTTGGATTCAGTAAGGTTCCACATTAGTTCAAAAACCTTCCAACTTCTTTGTTCAACTTCACTAAATCGGTTGAGGAAAACTGCATGTTTGCACGTTTCTCAGTAGTTAGTTTCTTTGTTCAATTGTGTATTTAAAGACATCTTTAGTTATGAGACGGATTTAGCTTTTGGGAACCTACCACTTGGCAAGTTCATTTCAAGGCTTTAGTACAAGATATACTCTTATAAATTGAAAACCGGAACCATCATTACAAACACTAATCGTGCAACAATTCAAACAGTCTCCTTGAAAGTTTTAGGCTTTAAGGTATGCAAGAATTGCCAACATACTTGAAGGATCGTGCTAATGCTATTCGTTTTGCTCTTTCTTAGTGTTCAAATTCGTTGTTACTTCCTCTGCATTCTTGGCAACTTCAACAAATATTAGTCTACCATCTACGATCTGAAACCAAACAACCAAATTCAACACTGTTTATACAGAGAATTGTTGTAATACAAGAAATACAGAGAGAGTCCTAAGCTTAATCACCAAAAGGGTCCTAACAATAACGGTGGAACTTAAAAACACAACAATATCTACAGAAACTGAACAAAAGGCAGAAACTTTATGAAGAAATTCAATTGGGTTTATGTTTTTTTCTCACCTTACCATCCAAGCTTTTCAGTGCCTTTCGAGCATCAGCTTCAGACTCGAAAGTGACAAAGCCAAAACCTTTTGGTCTCTGTGTTTCTGGGTCTCTGATAAGCCGAGCTAAAAATGAAACCCAAATCAACAAAAAGAAAAATTGGCTCAGGGAAAAAAGAAAACGTAATTCAATTTCGCATCTTCACCTTCTTTGATTTGACCAAAAGGAGAGAAGAGTTGTCTCAGAGATCGATCTGTAGTGTAAGCAGATAATCCTGAAACAGAGAGAACATTTCTGAGTATCGAAGCTAATCAAAGAGACGATGATGATGATGAAGAACCATACTGCTAACAAAGAGTTGAGCTGAGAATCTCTTAGCCATCTCTGAAAACAGTAAATCAAAATAGAAAATGGCTTCAAAACGAATTCGAATCGTTTCTAGGTTTGATACACCCGAGCCAAAAAACGACGACGCTTTTACCAAAGTAAGCGAGCAAAACGCCGGCGTTTAAGTGAAACAGAGCAAAACGACTGCGTTTAAAGGATAATAAGATTAATCATGAATTATAATAAGATAATTAAGATATAATACTAGCTTACACCATTCTAAATATACATATGTATATATTCATGCGTATAACAAATTGAATTTTTAGTATATAAGAATGAATTTTTAAACGCACAAATTGTGTTTCTTATCTTGAGGACAGTCTTCTTCTTTTCTTGGCGCCGAAAATGTTTCCTTATCTTGCGTTATCGACGTCACCATTGAGCACGACGATTATCTCTGCCACAAGGCGGTCTCAAGTTACACAACTTCAAGCAAAGAAAACTAAGCCGGAGAAAAAACAGCCAACGACGAGTCACGGTGGTTTCTCCGGCAGAACAACGAAGGAATTGACTTGGCAATGCATCGAAAGTTGTGGAGCTTGCTGTAAGCTTGCCAAAGACTTCGCTTTTGCCACCCCTGACGAAATCTTTGACGACCCTGATGATGTTGAGGTTCTGTTTACTTTATCGCCCACCAACTGTTCGACGAAATTCCTCTGTGGGCGTTAATAGTTTCATTATCTTTTTGCTTAATCTAGTTGTATCGAAGCATGATCGGAGATGATGGGTGGTGCATAAACTACGACAAAGCTACACGCAAATGCTCGATTTATGCTGGTAATATTAGCTAATAGATTGGTCTCTCCGACATCATTTGATTAAAGACTGAAACTTTAAGCCTGAGGTTTCATTGTTGTAAACATTTTCTTCATTTCCTGAGTTCAGATCGTCCATACTTCTGTCGGGTTGAGCCAGAGGTTTTCCGTTCACTCTATGGTATCGAAGAAAAGAAATTCAACAAGGAAGCTTGCAGGTATAACATCAATGCAAGAGTCTATAATTGAGTGTTGATCTTTTAGATTCTGATAATATCAACTTGTTTACATTTACCAGATGATCCTATAACTTATTTTTGTGGCTGGGAATAGAACAATGTGGGGGGAACATAGATGTGAGATTAAAACTGTTTATTGTCGTTTTACGTTGCAGTTGCTGCATTGACACCATTAAGACGATATACGGCTCTGATTCCACAGAACTTGATAGCTTCAACCGTGCAATCAGAAGTAGTCCGAGCTCGGGCCAACAGTCAGATGAACGTTAAGACAGGTATTGTTTCAGTTCTTTTCTTGGTAAGACATACGATGCATACAAAAGCCTTATAGTATTGGAAAATTGGGAATTATTGCATTTCAATTCATACATGTTACTTCTGATCATCATATCTATTCATTTCTTTTGACAGGAAAAACGAACGCAGAAATCAGTCTTCACCAGAATCGAGCTTAGCGCAACCGTGGCAGATAAAAGTAGCGTCCATCTTCTTCTCTTTTAAATGCATATATATTTGGCTGGCAGAGAAATCAGAAGGACAAAGCTTCCATTCATCTTTGTCTGATATGAGAAGCTGCGTTGCTCATAGAATCTGCATTGCTTACACTTTTCGTCACTGATATCGATTATAGGCTGTTGTAATAAGTGATATAGAGAATAAACTTTTAATTTTTTGCAATCTTTATTGTTGTATCATTGTAGTAATTAGAATCTTGACTGCAGAAAGTGTCTAAGATATCGGCTTTGGTTATATCGCGAAGAAAACGTTTGTTCTCTCCTTTGCACTAGTCGTGGACTCTGTTTTTGAGCTTGAACCAGTCGTTGCTTTGTGAGTAGGTCATTAGTGTTGCAATTTAAGACATAATCAAAAAGTCGATATGTCCGAGTGGTTAAGGAGATTGACTCGAAATCAATTGGGTTCTGCCCGCGCAGGTTCGAATCCTGCTGTCGACGATTTTTTTATTTTATGGCTCTATTAAGTCCATATTTGGTTAAATACAAAATTAATTTAAATAGTAACCAACTTACATAACATATGTTCTGTACTGGCCGTTTTCATGTAAACAAATTTAAGGAAACAACAAAAAAAAAAACGAACAAATGAGTTAATCTGTTAAAACTTGCCAGAAAATGGCAAATCACTAACTGAATAATGAAATGATTCAAATGTAAACACACAGAAACAGAAAAATTGAAAATGAGAGACACGAAGAAGAAGCGAGGAGATGTCGACTTCATTACATCATCAACCATTTTGTCTCTTCATCTCCTCTCTTCCCCTCCTCCTCCTCCTCACTCTCATCTCCGGCGAATTCCCCACCGCCGTAGGATACATGTCCAAAGCCGCACGCAGAGAAAGAAAGAACAAACAATCGACAGAGTTTTTACACGCACACAACCTAGCTCGAATAGCGTCAGGCGCTTCCAGTCTCAAATGGGATCAAAGCTTGGCCCGTTTCGCATCTAAATGGGCCAAAAAACGCAAGTCGGATTGTAAAATGACCCATTCAGGCGGGCCCTACGGCGAGAACATTTTTTGGTATAAAAGGAATGAGAATTGGTCACCTAAAAGAGTTGTTACTAAATGGATGAAAGAAAGTTTGAACTACAATCCGATTACTAATACTTGCGTCTTCGGCAAGATGTGCGGTCATTATACGCAGATCGTTTGGCGTACAACCGCATCCGTTGGATGCGCTCGTACTAAATGCGACAACAATCTTGGATTCCTAGTGGTTTGCGAGTATTCGCCTAGTGGAAATTACGAAGGCGAAAGTCCTTTTGATTTGCCTAATTAAAATTTGAAATTATACAATCTTCAATTAAAAAAAAATTTAAAAAAATTATTGTACTCTTTTATTTAAATGGAAAACATTTTTTTTTGTTTCACTATTTGAATTTTATAACATAAAATTTATTGTGTTTATTTTGTTTTTTCTTCTCTTCTCTTATGTAATTTGTACATGGGCTTGGGCCTATTTTAATTATTATTGTGGGCTTTTTAATTTTTTAAAAGCATATGAAACGGTGTCGTTTAGTTAGTGGATGTGTGTATAGTCTTCGTCGTGTTCGTCGTCACTGTGAGTCTGTAGAGAGAAAAACCCTAACATTTTCCGGTGAGAGATGAGTATGATTCGTAGTGCGATTAGATCGAGCTTGTGTCTCCGGCCATCGGATCCGGTGATCAGTCGTAACTCTCTTCCGTTTCTTCAGGATTGGAGGAAATGCTTATCTTCCGTCACGGAGCAGCCTCCTTCTTCTCCGTTACCGCCGTCTCCGCAAGATTCTCCGGTTGAAGGATTCAATAGACCTCCAGGAGAAGGTTTTATTCATTCTTCCATGTCTCTTAGTGTTTTCTTTACGAGCATTTCTTCAATTCGTGGAGCGAAAATGGGAATTTATCTGAAGCTAATGCTCATTTAGCTCATTATGAAATTTGCATCATACTTGTATGTGTCTTTTGCTATCTGATGGATCATTGATCGTATATTGTTTTGTTGTTTCAGGGAAGTTTTATGGGAAACTTTCAGGATTCTCAAAACATACTCTGAAGACTGATATATTGAACTTACTCGATGGCTGCAATGTGACACCTGATGATCTCAAATTCAGCTATATGCGTGGTGCGAACTTGAATCCCGCAGCAATGTAAGTCTCAAGCTTTAAAATTGCTTCGGATTGTTACAAAAATTTGCTTTTTTGGAAATGGGAACACATTTCAATCCTTCATCGTTCTTAACAATGTTGTTGGTGTTTCAGTTATGTGCAATTTCCATCTCGTTCCTCGTATGATAATGCATTGCGGGCAATTGCTAAGAAAGGAAGGCTTTATTCATTAGAAAGGGTAATGCTTTTACAAACTATAGAGTGCATATGAATGTTTGATCCGGAGTTTGATTAATTGTCGATGAATTAGGCTGCTCATTCTCAGTGGAATCCCATTGTTCCTTACGAGGGGAAAGTGGTAAGCTTTACTTTCTATCATACTTTGTTGTATTATCGAGATCCTATTCGCGGACAACTGGTCTGAGATAAGTTTTTTATCGGTATCAGTTGATATTTGATAGGATTTTATATTGTTTAGGTTGCATTACATGGGCTTCCGCCAAATGCTACAATAGAGGACATTGACAGGTTCTTATCTGGCTGTCTCTACTATCCTGGATCCATCCAGTTCCTCAACGTGTGAGTAATTATAAGTTTACTAACTTTTATGTTTTGGCTTCTGCGTGATCCGCATTTGATTAGATTAGCCGTTGTTTGGATTTGGACCTACAGTCTTGCAAACCCTTTGTCACTCCTGTTTGATTAATCTATTAATTACAGACCCTCTCTCCAGGAATAGCATCAATCTTCTTGACTGCTATAGCTTTTATTTTCTCGAGTACAACGTGTGACATCTTGTCATGTTGTTTTAGTCATCTTATCTAGATATCTTTTGTGCTCTCTTATTACGCTGTGGAGGAACTCTTAGATTATCGAGATTCTCTTATTATGCAGTCAAGGACTCGGAAGTTCGAAGAGGTTGGTGTTGGTGCGTTTCACATCACAGACACAGGCAATGAATGCATACATTACAAAGAACAGGAGCTTTCTTCTCAACCAACGGGTTACATTGCAAGTCCTCCAGTAGTTTCTTAGTACAATGATTCGAGATCCGAAGCAGACCATTTTTCGTGTCTTTTCCTGTTTGGCGATGTCTAGGTAAAATTTTCAATCTGCAAAACTCCAAGATGCTGAAGTTATTGTTCTTTATTTTCTCTGATTCACAAATAACAAATGTGGTTGTCTTAAGTAGAAGCAGAGAGTCTCAGAGAGACAAACACCGTGTAATGTTACAATATATGTTCGAGCTTTCGACATTTGTGGGCCTTTGCATGACCGATGGTGTTATGGGCCTCTTCTTCTTTAAAAGGCTTTTACTAATTTTTATATTAAGCTTAATTAACGACTCTAAATTACGCTAATTTTACCGGAATTTGGAAAAAGTTGCTACCTAATTTTTTTTACAGAATCTGTGATGTACAATACAATGTATAATCTAATTTATTTTCTACAAAATAAGCAAAAAATTAATATAAAAGATCACTAATTCGAGCCACATCATCAATTTCAGTTGATTTGAAGATGACAAATGCTATTATTTAATTTAAAACTATTAAAATTAATTTTTATATTAATATAATCTATTAAATCAATATCTAACATGAGAATATCAAAAGTCATTTTATTTATTGTTACGATTTTAAATTTATAATCAAATAATACTAAAAATTGTTCTCGAAGGAATCAAATAAATTTAACAAGAAGAAAAAAAACACAAAAATTGAGTTTAAATTATATTAGTTTTAACAAACCTGTTAATTATAATATTTGGTTTTACCTTTTTCCAAAAATGAAAACAACAACAAAATACAATAGTCCAGTTTAGCTATTGTATTTGAATAAATTGACGTGTATCGACTTTTTGAATTTTTTTTTGTAATGAACATCTTATTCGATGATCACGATGAAATAAATAAAATGAAATAGATTAACTAATTGGCTATAGTTATCAAATTAATTTTGAATATAATTTTTAATTTTTTTGGCTAATTAAAACCTCATATTTTATGCATAGTTTTGATATACGAACAAAAATAAGCGATTCAAATAATCCAAAAAGACTTAACAACGAGCTGATAATAATCTTGAATGATGAACACAACTTAAAAAAGAACATGAGATACTAATAATCGTTAAGAGAATATATTACATGAAGAGATTAACGAGCATATAAGCTAGACAAAACCTTGAAAATTCATGTTCTTACTAAAACTAATACTAAAACATAAATATTTGTAAAAATGATGACAAATAAGTTTCAAAAGCAAATCTAGCGCGTAGCGTGGATATTCGTCTAGTTTCTTTTAATGCATGTTAAACTTACTTTCATAGTATATGGGCATCGTATTAACGAGTGATTTAATAAAACTACACATTTCACCATAATCAATGGACTACATCTATAAAATGTATATTTTATATGAGAAACGGGAACAACTAAGGTCCCAAACCTCATTAATCTTCAACCTATGTTAGTAACATTCAACCTCCATATTTTAATGTATGCTAAACTTTCTTTCATGGTAAATGGACATCGTTTCTATTTTTTAAACAATTAATTTATTAAAACTTCTTATACGACCTAAATAAGTAGACTAACCGCCATAAAATCTCTATTATCTAGAGAAACGGAAACAACAAAGGTTCCAAATCTCTTTGAACATCATCCTATGTAAGTGAACGATGCAACTATGCATTAAAATATGATTTTAAATTTTTTTGAATTTTTCGCAAAATCAGTGGGTTAACCCCTACGAAAATATAGAGTTTTTTTTTGGGTAAATGCTCTATATACTGAAGTTTATACTCTTCAGTGTTGTTTAAAAATTTATAACCATATTCTATATTTATATTAATCTATGCTAAACTTTCTTTCATGGTAAATGGACATCGTTTCTATTTTTTAACAATTAATTTATTAAAACTTCATCTACGGTCTACATAAGTGGACTAAACGCTATAAAATCTCTATTATGTAGAGAAACAGAGATAACAAAGGTTACAAACCTCTTTGACCATAATCCTATGTAAGTGAATAATGCAACTATGAATTAAAACAAGATTGTCATTTTTTTGAATTTTTCTCAAAATCAGTGGGTTAACCCCTAGGAAAATATAGAGCTTTTTTTGGTAAATGCTCTATATACTGAAGTTTATACTCTTAAGTGTTGTTTAAAAATTTCTAACCACATTCTACATTTATATTAATATATGCTAAACTTTCTTTCATGTTAAATGGGCATAGTTTCTATTTTTTTAACAATTAATTTATTAAAACTTCATATACGACCTAAATAAATGGACTAACCGATATAAAAGCTCTGTTATCTAAAGAAACGGAGACAATGAAGATTCCAAACCTCTTTGACCATCATCCTAAGTGAACGATGCAACTATGCATTAAAACAAGATTCTCATTTTTTTTGAATTTTTCTCAAAATCAGTGAGTTAACCCCTACGAAAATATATAGTTTTTTTTGGTAAATGCTCTTTAAGCTGAAGTTTATACTCTTTTGCTAACCACATTCTACATTTATATTAATCCATGCTAAAATTTTTTTCATGGTAAATGGGCATCGTTTCTATTTTTTTAACAATTAATTTA
>OVAN01000330.1:0-65989 GCA_900406275.1 Anastatica hierochuntica | reverse complement strand
TAAAACTTCATATACGGCCTAAATAAGTGGATTAATCGTTATAAAATCTCTTTTATCTAAAAAAACAGAGACAACAAAGGTTCCAAACCTCTTTGACTATCATCCTATATAAATGAACGATGCAACTATGCATTAAAAAGTGATTTCCATTTTTTTGAATTTTTCTCAAAATCGGTGGGCTAACACCTACGAAAATATAGAGTTTTTTGGAAAATGCTCTATATACCGAAGTTTATACTCTTTAGTGTGGAGTAAAAATTTCTAACCACATTCTACATTTATATTAATCTAGATTTAACTTTCTTTCATGGTGAATGGGCATCGTTTCTATTTTTTTAACAATTAATTTAATAAAACTACATATACGGCCTAAATAAGTGGACTAACCGCTATAAAATCTCTATTATCTAAAGAAATACAGACAACAAATGTTCCAAACCTCTTTGAAAATCATCCTATGTAAGTGAACGATGCAACTTTGCATTAAAATAATATTTTCATTTTTTTTGAATTTTTCTCAAAATCAGTGGGTTAACACCTACGAAAATATATAGTTTTTTGGAAAATGCCCTTTATACCGACTTTATACTCTTTAGTGTTGTTTAAAAATTTCTAACCACATTCTCCATTTATATTAATCTATGCTAAACTTTCTTTCATGGTAAATGGGCATTGTTTATATTTGTTTAACAATTAATTTATTAAAACTTCATATACGGCCTAAATAAGTGGACTAACCGCTATAATATCTCTATTATCTAAAGAAACATAGACAACAAAGGTTTCAAAACTCTTTGACCATCAATCTATATAAGTGAACGATGCAACTATGCATTAAAAAAATATTTTCATTTTTTTGATTTTTTCTCTAAAGCAGTGGGTTAACACCTACGAAAATATAGAGTTTTTTTGAAAATGCTCTATATACATAAGTTTATACTCTTTAGTGTGGAGTAAAAATTTCTAACCACATTCTACATTTATATTAATCTATATCAAACTTTCTTTCATGGTAAATGGGCATCGTTGCTATTTTTTTAACAATTAATTTATTAAAACTTCATATACGGCCTAAATAAGTGGATTAATCGCTGTAAAATCTCTTTTATCTAAAGAAACGGAGACAACAAAGGTTCCAAACCTCTTTGACTATCATCCTATATAAATGAACGATGCAACTATGCATTAAAACAAGATTTTCAGTTTTTTGAATTTTTCTCTAAATCAGCGGGTTAACACCTACGAAAATATAGAGTTTTTTGGAAAATGCTCTATATACTGAAGTTTATACTCTTTAGTGTTGTTTAAAAATTTCTAACCACATTCTACATTTATATTAATCTATGCTAAACTTTCTTTCATGGTAAATGGGCATCGTTTCTATTTTTTTAACAATTAATTTATTAAAACTTCATATATTGCATAAATAAGTGGACTAATCGCTATAAAATCTCTTTTATCTAAAGAAACGGAGACAACAAAGGTTCTAAACCTCTTTGACTATCATCATATATAGATGAAGGATGCAACTATGCATTAATACAAATTTTTCATTTTTTTTTGAATTTTTCTCAAAATCAGTGAGTTAACCTCTACGAAAATATAGAGTATTTTTGTAAATGCTCTATATACTGAAGTTTATACTCTTTAGTGTTGTTTAAATTTTCTAACCACATTCTACATTTATATTAATCTATGCTAAACTTTCTTTCTTGGTAAATGGGCATCATTTATATTTTTTAACAATTAATTTTTTTAAACTCCATATACGACCTAAATAAGTAGAATAAGCGCTACAAAATCTCTATTATCTAAAGAAACGGAGACAACAAAGGTTCCAAACGTCTTTGACCATCATCCTATGTAAGTGAACGATGCAACTATGCTTTAAAACAAGAATTTCATTTTTTTGAATTTTTCTCAAAATCAGTGGGTTAACCCCTATGAAAATATAGAGTATTTTGGTAAACGCTCTCTAAAATGAAGTTTATACTCCTTAGTGTTTTTTAAAAGTTTCTAACCACATTATACATATATATTAATGTATTCTAAACTTTTTTCCATGGTACATGGACATCGTTTCTATTTTTATCAATTTATTTATTAAAACTTCATATATTGCCTAAATAAGTGGAATAACCGATATTAAATCTCTATTATCTAAAGAAACGGAGACAACATATGTTCCAAACCTCTTTGACCATCATCCTATGTCAGTGAAAGATGCAACTATGCATTAAAACAATATTGTCATATTTTTTTAATTTTTCTCAAAATTCGTGGGTTAACCCTACGAAAATATAGAGTTTTTTAGTAAATGCTCTATATACTGAAGATTATAATCTTTAGTGTCATTTTTTTGAATTTTAAGTTTATAATCAAAGAATACTAAAAGTTGTTCTCCAAGGAATCAAATAAATTTAACAAAAAGAAAAGAAAACACAAAATTGAGTTTAAATTATATTTGTTTGACAAACAAATGTTAATTATAATATTTGGTTTTACCATTTCTAAAAAATGAAAACAACTACAAAATACAATAGTCCAATTTAGCTATTATATTTGAATAAATTGATGTGTATCGGTTTTTTGAGATTTTTTTGAAGTGAACATCTTATTCGATGATCACGATGAAATAAATAAAATGAAACAAATTAACTAACTGGCTAAAATTTTCGAATTAATTTTGAATATAATTTTTAGTAATTGGCTAAATAAAATCACGTATTTTATGCATAGTTTTGTTACACGAAAAAATAAGTCATCCAAATAATCCAAAAAGACTTAACAACGAGTTGATGATAATCTTGAATGATGGACACAATTAGAAAAAACATGAGATACTAATAATCGTTAAAAGAATATATTACATGAAGAGATTAACGAGCATATAAACTCTACAAAACCTTGAAAATTCAAGTTCCCACTAAAAATAATAGTAAAATATAAATATTCGTAAAAATGATGATACATAAGTTTAAAAACAAATCTCGCGCGTAGCACGGATACTCGTCTAGTTTATATAATGAAATCTGACAAATTGAGTACTAAGAAAAAGGTTTATAACATGAAATTAGTTCTCTACGGTCGTGAACCATATCACGGCTGGCTTGGAGGTTGTCCACGTCCACCACGCGGGGCTCGGCCACCACGAGGAACCATTCGACCTCCGCGAACGTTTAAAGGTCGGCCACGACCTCTGGTGGCTGGGAGAGGAGCTCGGGTTCCTCCTATAATGGCTGCTCCGGCTTGTCTTTTAGCTGCATTCTCTCGTGCTCTATCGGCTAGCGTCACGATTGTACCACTTGGCGACGGTGCTCTTTTTGTTTCTTCGGTTTCTGAAGTTCCGCTTGGAGAAGTAGCAGAAGCTTGAGTAGAGGAAGTAGGCGGAGTAGAGGAAGTAGGCGGAGCGGCAGAAACAGAGGAGGTTGTAGCTACTGTAGTCTCGGGCTTGAGATCCCGCGGAGTGGCGGAAACAGAGGAGGTTGAAGCTATTGTGGTATCTGGCTTGAGATCGGTTACTGCTGATTGTTGATCGCTACCATTCTTGGGTTTATCGGAGGATTCGTCAGCCGCAACATCACCTCCTTCATCGTTCTTAACATCTTCTAGTGGTGGTTCAGCGGTTGTTTCGGCTTCCTCCATTGTTGTTTCCATCCGACTAGGAGACTGAGTGGGTGTTGTAGCTAGCGTCTCGGGCTGCACTTCTCCTTTCTCTGGGCTTCTCATCAAGCTAGCTACATCCGTGGTCTCGTCGAGATCTTCCAGTGTATCTAGATCGAGCTCTCCTTCTTCTTTATCAGATTCCACGTCTGTCAGAAGATCTTGATTCTCTTGTTCGGTCTGATCCTTAAACTCTTCTTCGGTTTGGATGGTTTCTGTCTCATTTGGATTTTCTTCCACGGGTTCATCAGCTTTATCCTGCATATCAGCTTCAATGTCTTGTTGTCCTTCGATAGATTCCTCGGGTTTCTCCTCCGCAGTCTCCCCTTCTGTTTCTTCATTGTCACCATCGGCAGCAGTAGTAGCTTCCATGGACTCCTCCATGGCTGGCTCTTTAGCGAGGTTTTCACCTTCAGCAGCATCAGGTTGTGATTCGGATCCTTTTGACTTCTTCGACACAGGTGGTGCAACCTCGAGACTGGTTCCCCCTTGAGTCTCCTGCTGTGGCTCAGGAGCCAACAAATCAGCTTGGCGTTTACGAACATTAGTTTGAACCGGTGGTACAATTGTGGTTCCTTGGCTATCTGTTGCATGGGAGGAAGGCTGCTTTCCTTCATCACTAGCTTCTGGCATCTCAACATCGCCTTGAGGAGGTTCCTCTGGCTTGACAAGTTGGGGACGAATAATCTTCCTACCCGGTCTGCGAAGCTCAGCGTTTGGTTTCTGTAAACTCAATCTCTTTTCTTTGTTAATGTCTGATGATGCTTTGGGTGGCTGCTGTGTAGTTGCCACCGGAGCTTTTGCAGGCGCTGAAGAAGAGGCTTTTGTAACGGTTGGCGGCTCAACTGTACCAGAGGGAGGTTCGGTCACCATATCAGTAGATTTTGTTTGCCCTTGAGAATTAAGGACAATAGTACGAGCCATTCGTTCGAAATAGTCTACAGCTGATACGTAGGCGGCAGCTTGGTCGTTCAATATGCTTCCAGAGAGAATCTGGACAGCTGAAGTTCCCTATAGTAAAAAAAAAAGACGGAGGTTAGAAAACAATGCAAATCTATCATACAATTTACGCTATTGTATAACCGTGTGCACATCCAAAAGATTTAGAACTTGTTACCTCGGGAAGATTGTTATCCGCTTGCTTCAGCTTGTCCAATTCTTCAGAGAGATGGGCCAATGCCGTCTGATATCTCTCGAGCTTAACAAGCTCTTCTTCCACTTTAGCTTTCTCCTGAGGAAAAGATAGGGAACATATGAGCTATACCTGGCGACTTTCGAAAAGTAAAGCTTCTAAAAAAAGCGTACAAGACGCGTGACAAGAGACACATCAGTGATGCTGGATAGAATCAAAACCTTTTTAACTTTGGTCAAGGACTCTTCAACTTCCTTCTCAAAAGACTTGCGTTCTGTTTTCTCTTTAGTTAATTCGTCATCCTTCTTCTTAAGGTCGTCTTTTAGCGTATGAACATACTTATCCATAATCTGCAGCAAAATTCCGTGCGTATTTTAAGAACACACAGAGAAACACATGAAGCAGAAATCAGGGATCCCCCGAAAAGATGCGGTTTATTTAATACCTGAATCTTTTGTTCTTTTTCCTCTCTCTCCTTAACAGCCTGCTCCACCATAGCATCAGTTGTTGTTCTCTTTCCAGCTTCCGGAACAAGAAAAACGTGTGAGCAAATAAATACCAACAGAAACTTATTCAACCGGATTTTGAAAAACCAATTACCCTCTTTGGCTTCCTCTAACTGTTTAGAGAGCGACTGGTTCTCTCTCGTCAAATCCTCCTTCTCTTTCTCATACTTTTTTGTCGAATCCTCTTTCTCTTTCTCGTATTTTTTCTTCAACACATAAAAAAGAACTCGCCATGTTAATGGAGAATCATCGAGAAGAAGATGTGGAACAGGAAATAATGAAAATTCAAACCTTAAGTGTGCTGGCATAAGATCTCTTGAACTTATCAATATCTGCTTTCTGCTTAGTAATCTCTGCTTTCAGCTTCTCGATCTCTGACTGCATAGTAGCCTGACAAAAAGTACAGAGATAGAGTCAATATATCGAAAACGAGTACTTCTCCTTCTGCATGTAACAGCTCAACCGTACACAGAGAGATAGTTTTTATCGCCACCTGTGCTTGCTGAGCATCGTCTAACTTCTTCTCCCTCTCACTCAGTTCTTTTTTGCAGTTGGTTACCTCCTTCTCTAGTAGCGATATTTTGTTCTGCTTCTCTAACAGAACCTTCTTGAAATCTTCAATATGAGCATCTTTCGCTTTCAGTTTCTCCTAACAATCATTTATAGCGTCAAAAGACTAGGACTAAAAGGATAAACAAACTTAAAACAATGGCTGCCCATAAATCAAATTCGAAAAAAGAAAAAAACAATTATCCTACAATATAGGGAGCAGTCTCAAACTAGGAGACAAAGAAACCCCATCATAAGGCCTCTCACACGTTTCATTGACCGGGCAACACAAAGACAAGTACTATCAAGATACAGTCTCTTACCATCTCAATATCAAAAAGATTAAGCACCTTATTTTCTTTAATCAGTTGGAACTTAGGAGCTAGAACTAACCAACTTCAGCAGACAATAGTATCATCTGATGCATTTACATTATAAATTCTTGCACGACCAAATTTTATGAACTGTTGGAGAAAAGATGACTGTTGCAGAAACTTCAACAATGTCGCATTATCTATATAGGAATACCTCTAGTTGCCGCACTTCATCTTTGAGGCGATTGTAGTCAGCAACATCAATGTTTCTATACGTCTCCCGCAACTTCACAAAATGAAAAGTCAAGAGTAAGAATGAGCAAATAAATATACGGGGCGAGAAGTTTAAAATGGCTTGCCTCATCAACACTCTTTTTCTGAAGATCTGTCTCCATCCTTAGCCTTTCCATCTCTTTCATACACAAGTCTAACTCGGTTTGCTTTTGCTTCAATAGATTTTCCGAGTTTTCAGATTCCGCCCTAGCCTTTTGAGCTACCTCACGCAACCTCTGAAGTTTCAAACAAGTTTATAAGCTTTCTCTAAGACAATTAATACAATAAGAACCCTCCTGAAAGTTCTAATACGAACCTCGCACTCATCAAAATTGTGTTTGTTTTCTTCCCTGAGCTGCATGTTGCTTTCACGGAGCAGGTTCGTCTCACTAACCTGCAAGGAGAACTTTGAAGTCAGCTAATAAAAATAGTTTCAGTCCAACCTTAGTCAGGGAATCCAAAAAGAAAAATTCCAAGCAGAAAGTACTGAATTTGGCAAGACAGAACAAGTCAGTTAAGAGGATCTGAAGCAGATACTAAATTATTGTACTTTACCTGAAGCTGAAGAGATTTGATTTCATCCTCAGACAATAATGAGGCCCTTTTACTAGCCCGTTCAGCATTAAGTGATTCCCGGGCAGACTCTGCCATCTTCACGGCACTCTCAAGCTAGACAATAACAAGTTCCAGCAGAATTCAAAACACAGCCAAAACTAAAAAAATAATAGAGTTGTTTTTCTCTTGGCAATTGTGTGTTTATTGAGAAGAAGTTTAGGAGGGATGTGGTAGCCAAGGCAAATGATAGAAGACAAACTTACTTGCGATTGCAACCGTAATTTTTCCTGTCTCATCAATGATATCTCTGTTTCAGCCTGACAAAAGAGATGCACCAAAACTTAGATAACCACACAGGACGAAGACGGGGCAGAAAGAAAGAGAAAGCAATCCTACAAAGGAACTTCTCTTACTATTTCCTTTGATCTGCGTAAATAATTAACAACACTTTGCAAACCAGAATCTCCACGTTGATCTGAGTCAGTGCTTCCAGATGATACTTTTTCAGAACGGCTATCTTTATCAGCTGAGTGAAGATGCATAGCCTCAAGTCGGCTATGAAGTATTTTGTTCTGACGCAAAAAGCAATTAAGATGAGTAAATATTGGTAAGATGATCATGAATTAGAACTCCACAAAATCATTGACGCGAAAGGAATTGGAAAAACTGTCCTCATCATAAATGATAATACATAACAGAACACATTAAGCGAGAGGTGTCATATTCGTTTTGCTTATTTCATCCATGGAAAACAATAAGATTAACAGAAAATATAAACCGGAGAGAAATAGCCACCTGTTCATTGAGTTCATTATACTTCTTCTCCGCTAGATTCTTTTGCTGCTCTAGCATACATTTCTCTTCATTCCATTTGGAGCTAAGCTCCGCCTGAAAACACACAAAAGATTGAAAAGTGCCAGGAGTCAGGACTTAAGCTTCTGTTTCCTAACAGGCAGCCAATCTGAACAGCAATCCTTGCTGGGAGTTTTGAATTAACATTATTGTGAAGTTTCGTATGAGTGGAAGTTACATTTTCTATTCCCCTTGCATCAGCCAATTTACGTAGTTCAGATGCCTCCTCTTGAAGGGCTGCCAAAGCCTGTGATGTTCTCGTCAACTCTTGAATAGTTTCAGACTGAAGAATAACCTGCGCTCCAAAAGTACGTAAACAAAAGGAGGTGTAATTGTAATATCTGTGGAACAAAGAATAACATGAATATGCAAGATGGTGAAAATGTTTCTCAAAATAGAGAGCCCTAACAAACCTGTCTTTCATAATTTCTCTGAGCAACACGCCATTTCTCATGTTCCGTCTCCAGGTCATTCTTCACAGTGGACATTTGGATATTCATTGCTTCGATTTGGGAACTGAAATCAATTACATGAGGTCAATTTAAGGACGGCCATGTGTGTGTCATGTAAAAAAATACATTTGCACATAATAACACACGTTTACCTTTTAACCAAGCTTTCTTCTTTCAGACTTGCAATTTCAGCTGATGCTGATACAAGAGCATCTTCTTTTCCTGCAGCAGCAGTAGCTATTTGTTCAGATTTCTGTATACAGTCGTTTTCAAGTTCTGACACTCTCTCCCTAAGGGAAACAAGCTCTGCCTCCAATGATTTTTGTTTCTTTTCGGCCTATAAATAGAAAATCAAGTTTAAAATTAAAATCTACAACACATTTAATTCAATCACAATGGACACAGCCAGATGAGATAATTGTTTAAGCCGAACATAATCATCAATACCTCAAGTCTGAAGTTCTCGTGGGCAGATTCCATCTGCTTTAACGCAGTTTCATTCACCTGAGCTATGCTCTTGTACTGCAAGATGGTCCACAGTGTCAGTTCCTAGAGGTCATTATAACAACACTAACTAAGCCAGTTCAGGAAGTACCTGAAGCATGTGGCTTTTGCTAGATTCTACTTCTACCCTCAATTTTTCCATTTCTTCCTTCGCAATACGCAGCTCTATGGACATCTAGAAAAAACATAACCACAGCCAAAAGAGATTAACGGACAACTTGCAACAAGTAACAGCCAAAATCGGATTGCTATATAGCAAAAAGTAAAAAGATAAACTCAAAACAATTGCTTAAGCGGAAGTTCAAAGCGCCATGACATAATTAAACTAGCTTGATAATGCATACTGCAGATCCTAACTTCTGTTAAGACACATGTACAGCTTCGAGGAAAAGTTTCACCTTACCGAAAAAAGATCAACATCGTTTACAATAATAATATTTGCAGTCTTTACAAAGAAGGTTGCAACCAAAAAAATCATAACGATACTGTGATTACGCGATTTACATTCACCTCGGAATTTAAATTTTCAAAAAAACATGCTGAAAGATTTCACTGACCTCATTATCAGAAAGAGAGACAACTCCACCACTGTCTAAATCAAGAGCCTAAATGTGGGAAAATGAAATTCATTAATTGTGCAAATTAGTATAACCCCACAATTCAGTGATTAGAAAGTCAAAACATTACCTTAGGAACTGACGATCTTATCTTCTTCTCCAAATCAGAAAGTCTAGCCTAATTTTACACACGTAACGAAAAGTCAATTAAAAATAGTCAGCCAATAATGATCAGGCGTTTACATTGAAAAATCAATTAATATAAGCATGGAGAGCTGACAGATGAAAAATCTATTGGGTTTACATTGTAGTAATCTTCCGAAAATTAGGCGTATTCAGAAGTAGTAAACCAATGCAGTCTGATATTGGTCCATAAGTTCATGAGTCTAAGTTATTAAGGAAGATAACATAGACTTGAAACAGTACCTCAGCCACCGAAGCCCTGGACTCTGCTGCCGAAACAGCCTTCAAGGCATTGGCCAATTCTTTCCCCATTTCTTCTACCTGCTTTACAGCATTGTTCAAAGTTTGATTGCGGTCCGAAATGCTATTACGGGCGTTGCTCCTTTCTTCTTGCAATTCTTTTTTAGCTTCAGCCCATTCTTTCTGAGAAAACACCAGCCAGAAAATCAATTAATTTTCACTCTTCCACATAGCAATCTTAAAGAAAGTTAATGAATGCGCCAACAAAGAATTATATGTGTATGCTATAGACCTCAAGTTGCTTGATGTGCTCTTCTTGTTTCTTTCTCTCAGCAGCTCTTGATTCCTGAGTTTTTCGGTAAGGATATCAATTTTTAATCCACATTACCTTCCACTATAGCTTAGTAAACTAAAACCAAAGGTGCTTTTGCTACCTCACGAACTTCCTCTGTACTCTGTATAGTATCCAAGGTAGCCTGCAAAACATCAGGTTAGCCAAAAGAAAAAGAGTATGCACAATATAAGATAGAATTTGCTTTAGACTCGTGATTAAACCTGGAGACGATAAACTCTTTGAGATAGAGCAGAAACTTCATCATAAGCTCTTTTCTCAGCATTTGATAACACTTCTTTTTCTTGTTTTAGAACCGAAACCTATAGCAAAGGTGACAGTTATTATGCATAAATCATAAAATTGACGAGCGTGATTGAAATACTACCTCCATAGATAACTTTCTGGAAATCTCTTCCGCCGCATGTAGAGACTCGGAACTCTCACGTAACTTCCGTTGATGATCGATGATCAGCTGTGAGAACTCTATGTTTCTTGCCAAAACACCGCTCATTTCTTCTCTCTGATATAAAAGACAGATAAGATGAAAACTTTGAAGAATAAACAATCCACATAAGCGATTGATGTTGTGAATTTGTGACAAAGATCACCTTGCGTTCAGATTCTTTCATGATGCCTTCTAGTTTTTCCCTAGCAAAATTTGCCTCCATGGCCAACTTATCCCGTTCAGACCTTATCGCAATTATCTCACTCCTAAAATCCAAACGAAAAAGATGAAAAAACCCATTTCAAAAAATTTTAATTCGGCTAACAACTATAACAAGCCAAAAGACTAAAATGAACAAATGATAGAAAATATCAGCAACACTTCGAGATTGATGGTTATATATTCTATATCTGTACATACCGTCCAGACTTCTTTCACGTAGTTAGGTTAAAATTGATGAAGATGCATGGTTACAGTTCATGTAACTCAAAAATACTACACTGGTATTGCAAAAGCATTAACTATAATAAATATCCAAACCAGGAGGATGAGAAAACATACCTAGCGTTTGCTAGATCTTCTTCGAGAGTTCGGACGCGTTCCAAAGCTTTTTCTTGGGCTCTTTTAGTAGCTTCCTGTAGCAAGCAATCCAGTCAATAAGGTGAGTCCCAAAACTATACTTTGATGCGCTAAAAGAGAGGACAAGAAAGAAGGGGGAGAAAAGATTCAGCAATCATTCTTACCTGTGAATCCTCTAGTAGATGTAAAAGGTTCTTCCTTCCTGGCACTACATCTAACAGAAACATCTCTGTCAAGCCATTTCAAATCTAGTGTACCAGTGAAACTGTATTCCAATTATGGGCAAGCATGGAACAGCGAATTATCAATTATGCTTAAAAGCCAGAGTTCACTTGAAATTTGTGCATCATACAGCATTGATTTCCATTACTGATAATCCCGAAATATGAACTAAGATCAAACCATGGCGGTAATTCAAATCCAGATGCTTTCCAACCTAATTTGTAATTCAAATAGAAAACATAACGAGCAAAGTTTTTTTTTTGAATTTGAGATTTGCACTGACTGTCGTGAGGATTTGGAGTAAAATTTTGGAAAGCATTATAATTCAAAGATAAAACTGAAACAACTTTGCCGATGAAATCAATGACTGAGAGTGTGCAAGAACATATAGTCACTATGATCATATTGATGCATAGAGCTAGTACCTGCAGGCGAGTCTGAAGAGCGAGAATAAGATGAATGAAGTTTCTGTTCCTCTTCATATAATCGTTTATACATTGCAACCTGAAAAGAACGAAATGTACCAGATATGTCAATGAATTGGAATCCAAAATCATATAAGCAGGTGTTGCAATGGAGAAAGGATTTGAGGGGTGGAAGACTTACAGATGTGTGCAGTGATTCAATCATTTGTCCCTGCTCCTCAGCTCTTTTTAGCACGATAGCTACCTTGGAAGAAGCTTCGTCGGTCTTTTTCATCAGCTCCATCTCAAACTTTTCCTGAGATTCCAAAAAACATCTTTCAAAATGCACACCCTACAGAAGCAAAAACTAAACTAGTCCGTTATACCTTCAGCTCCACTTCCCTACTTTCAATCTGCTCTGAGAGACTACGAACAAGATTCCTGAGCTTAACATTCTGCTCAACTAGTCCATTTATATCCTTAAATTTTAACTGTAATTTATTCCAACAAGATGAAGTATTAGTCATCCACACGTAAATCTAACACAAAGCATGACGTCAAGAAAAAGAAACAAACTTACAAGATGCTCTGAAATGATTTTGTCAGTTTCAGATTCCATATCCATCTCAACATCAGAGAGCTGAGAATCATCTTCTTCATCATCCCTGGCAGCTCCACAGCGAAGTTGAACATCACGACACTCCTTCAGTAGTATTGTAACCTAAATTGTGTATACACACAAAGTACCAATAGATTAGGCAACCAACTAGGCATATATATCCATAAGTTAAAGGCTAAATTATTAACATTGCAAATTATGTTAGTCAATAAGCTAAAGACCACAACAAACATGCAGATAACATGGTGAACAAAGGAGAATAAATAAATTATAAAATTACCTGCTTCTGTAGGTCAGATATATCTTTCTGAGATAGAATGTTTTCACGTTCCTGTCTCCTCAAGTCAGCCTATCAATCAAATAATTGTATAAGAACAACACAAGCATGCGTCTTGAACAGCCACTCTGATAAAGACCAAGTACCTTTAGCTCCAATATCAACTTTTCCATATTTGATTGTTCCGAAACAGAATCCTGTAGTTTTTGACTGACTAGAGAATAAGCTTCAACCATCCGCTCATGCTCACCTGGGAACAGAAAACAGATTGCACCAAGTATAGGTTTAAGCATTGAACTAGATAAAATAAAACTTCTGCACAGATGAAAGAAATATTTTGGGTGAATCATACCTCTTTCCTCTTGAATGAGCCCTGCTTTCTCTTCTAATTCGGATAAAACCTAAAAAGATTCACGTCCAACACTCTAGTTAAAAGAAAAAAAACCCAACACAGCTCTAACAAGAAGCAGGAAACAATGTTTCCATCATGCATTGACCCATCAAGCCCAAGAGTCATACATAAGATCAACATCTAAACTCAAAAAGTGAAATAGTTCGTACCCGTTGTAGTATCAACTCAGCTTCCTTTCGACCCAATTGCTCGTGCCTTAAGGCATCAACAGCCTCTTGATACTTCTCATAAATTTTGGCCAGCTACAAAACAAGAAAAAACTGATATATTCAGAACCAACAGAGTTGAGACGCTGATAAACTGAACTAATATACTAAGACTGAAACTCACACTCCATCCATCACGTAAAAGTGAAGCTGCTAGTGCTGTTCCTGACACACCAGCAGGAACCTTAGAAATTATTTCCTGAGTTTCCTCTATCATGTTGTTGGTCCCAGAATCGTCAACCCCCCTGGAACAAAGGAATCTCAAAAGAAACATGTGAGAATTCTGTTCCATGAACACTACGGCAATCGAAAATAGCATTTAAATACCATGAAAATTTATTTCAGTGGATAAAACCCTCTTAACAAGTTTACTTGGCTGTAAACCCCTAAAGTCTTAAAACTATTGCGAAGTTTCTACTAACGGTAAGGAATTAAGAGAAAACATAATTGCCCACTATATTTTGCTCAAAGGACCACATGTTGGTACAAGAAGATAGGTGGGAGAACTATAGAATCTGCATGGAAGTGAATAGATTGAGGCAACTACTATCACTAATCCCTTCTTTTACTGTTTTACTCGATCTGATAAGCAAACATAGCAATTTGTAGTAGTAAGTATACAAAAAATGCACTTATACCATCTCCTCGCGTGGTTGTGCAATGATTTTGAGGAAATAGACAATATATTGTCTTCAGAAAGATGAGTCATACCTTGTGAAACTGCTGAAAGGTATTAGCTGTAGTTCATTTGTTTTCCTAGTTTTCTCAATTTCTGCTTCACACTTCTCAAGTTTTTCTTTAAGGTCTTCCTTCTCCTGAAGTAGAAGATAGCAAAAATTAACTACCTCTCTGACAAATAAATTTAAAAAATGCATAGAAGAAAACAACTGGTAGATCCCAAAGGGAAACCATCCACCGAAACCACTTCAATAATATCTGAAGATAGAACTTTCCAAAAACTACTGAAACTATGAGATTATAGAAAATTGTACTCCTCTTAATATTTAAAAGCGGACGAACTAGTTTATTTTAGAAAACAATCAAAGTATATTCACGGTATCATATCTGTTTATAAGGTTGGGTGCAGCAATACCATGGAGACTATTTTGCCTACATGCACCTCAATATAAGTTGAAAAGGATGTCACCTATATAGCTACCAGGGCTAGGCAACAGATGTTATAAATAACCGATAAAGAGATAGAAGTCAAGGGTCTCATTACCTTCTCTAACTGCTGGTTTGTAGACACTTCTTTCTCAAGTCTTTCTTTGTAACCACTCTCAACTTGGCTCAAGCGTGCCTGAGTCAAATTTAAACTCAAGAAGGGAACATAGAGACACGAAAGATACGATCCATTTCCTCTGATTAGCAAAGCGAACTTACCTCCAAAGCCTTGATGACACCCTCAAGCTCCCCAGCCTTTCTAGACCATTCCTCTGAACTTTCCTTGTACAGCTCAACAAGCTTGTTCGCCTATGCCGACAGTCAAAGGATTAGATTAGAATAAACAACAACAAAGGAAAATAACTTTCTGAAAATATGAAATGCTTCAATAAGATCTATAACATACTTAGATCTCCAGTCACCTAATAAAAATGAAAACAGGTTCAAGGTTTGATAACAAAAGCATTTGAAAACTCACAGTTGAAAGTTCAGCATTGTATTGCTCTTCAGCGGTCGTTGCTGCATCTTTGCATGAGCTGAGTTCCTTTAAAAAGGAAGAAAAACAAGTAAATGTAATAGTCCACAAAACGACATTGACAAGAACAGAGAGTGTAATTGTTTTATACCTCTTGTAATGAAGTAATCTTGGTTTCGAGCTCTCTCAATCTTTCCTTATGCCAATTTAACGAGCTAGAGCACTCATTATAATTTTTCTCAACCTGATAAGGGGAAAAACAACACTAAAGTAACTGAACTGCATTCTGGAAAGGGAAATAGAAAGAAGCATTAGAATGGACTAAGAAATTAGTCTTACATCAACAAGCTTTGCTGACATTTCAGCCTCGAGATCAGAATGCCTTCTCCGGAGTTCAGCGTAACTATCAACTTTGGCTGTTAACTCCTCATCAAGCCATTTCGTATGCCTTTCCATGAGCTCCTTCTCCTGAATCCATCATAAGCATTGTTATAAAAGGATTAACGTATATTACTAAACAAAAGTTGAGGTATCGGGAGGGAATCGTTCTAAATAACTAAAGTGAAAACCTCAGTCAACTGTAATCCTCCATTCTGTTTAGATACTACTTTCGTTTCACCTATACTAGGATAATAAGCATTACACTGAAAAGAATTCTGAATGCTTAAGCAGACAATAATCAATCATCTGACCTGTGATAAACGACTGCACATAGCTTGGGAACGTGCTAATTCTGCGCTGGCTTCAGCAAGTCGAGACTCCTTTTCCGAACTAGAATCCGTCAGCTTAACCTGAGAAATGAAACAAGGGTTAGATCATTCGGCTAAAACTACGATTCACGCATTATTAGTAACAATACGAATAGTCTCACTCACAATTTTATCCAAATAGCTTTTGATTGTCGAATTCTTCTCGCTAATTTCAGAATCTTTCTGCTCCAACAACTCCATGAGTTGCCTCTTGGACTTATGCAGCTCGGACATCTCCGTCGTCAACCTCTCTATCTCTCCATCTTTCTCAATCTACATCAATCAAATATTTCAATCAAATCCCTTCACCACACACACACAAAGCACAAGGACGTACCGATTGCAAATGAAGTTGATGCTTCTGCGCCTGAGACTGTGCGAGTTCAGCTAATCGAGCATCGAAATCAGATTGTAGCAGCGCATTTTCAGATTCAAGCGACGAGTAATCCTGAGAGAGCGAAAGGTACTTCTGCTCGAGAAGCGAACAAGTCTGCTCCGCCGTGATGGAAGCAGCATCAGCTTTCGCACGCACACTATCCAACTCGGCGTAGAGCTTCCGTATGTATTCATCGGCTCTCTCGGCAACCACCGTCGCGGCGTCGTTAGATAGCCTCGCAAGGTCATCGTCTGGCATAAACAAGGGCATCGTTTCGCGCCCTAAATTCTAAGAGCAACCGCGATTTCAAATACCTAAAGTTTAGATTTTTCCGGCGAAGTAGACACGACGGATCTTTCTCTTCGGCGGAGAAAATGAAAAGGC
Source organism: Anastatica hierochuntica (assembly GCA_900406275.1). Taxonomy (NCBI): domain Eukaryota; kingdom Viridiplantae; phylum Streptophyta; class Magnoliopsida; order Brassicales; family Brassicaceae; genus Anastatica; species Anastatica hierochuntica. The sequence continues at coordinate 49,563 of OVAN01000330.1, read as the reverse complement.
GTATTTATTATGCGTTGCGTTAAATATACGGCGTCGTTTAATAAATGGGCTGGGCCGAACATCAGCACTGTTGTGTTTTATTGGGCCTCGTGTTAATGGTCTTATAAATTCAAAATTATGATTTACTAATAATCATTAAGCCGTCTTAGCTCAGTGGTAGAGCGCGTGACTTTTAATCCCGTGGCCGTGGGTTCGATCCCCACAGACGGCGGTTCTATCTTTTTCATTTTCGAGTTCATCAGCTATATATAGATAATGACCTTTTCCTTTTTTTGTCGGCAAACGGTTCACAATGGTCGGTCCAATAACCTTTTAAGCCTCGTGTACAAAAGAAATCTTCGCTTACAGAGAGAGGAATCAAACTTCTAGTGTCAAACTCGTAGTAGTAGTGTCAAACTCATAGTAGTGGTCTCTGACCGCTAGACTACCTAACGCTCGGTTAGACCAAGACCTTAGGCTAACTATTGCTAAACATTTTAGATAAAATTGAAATATAGTATTGGACTCTTTTAAATATTTCTTTTAATAGTTGTTAAGAGAATTTGAGGGATTATATTTTTGTTTTTAGAAATTTTTGGCATATTCAGAAAGCAAGAATGACATTTTTCTATGACAATATTAATTAACGTAAAATCACATGTGATTATGTGACAAATTTTAAGCAATATCATGTGATTATATGACAAGTTTTAAGCAATATCATTTGATTATGTTAGATTTTGGTGTACCAAATTAACATGTTTGACGTATAATCAATTGTGATAACAAAATTTTATTGACAATTTAAGATTGTTTAATTTACATCATAGTCTAAATTTGATGCTTGTACAAAATAAACTAACATTAATTTTGGTTAGTTGAATTCGTAAATGTTTATTCTTCGAGTTAGGTAACCAATTATACTCTGATATAAGATGTGATTGATTAAAAAAATGATTTGATAATTTTTAGATTTATATAAACACATGATTAAGATTCGAATGCAAACCCTTTTTTATTACAAATCAAATAATTGTCCACGTTTTTTCTGTTAAGAACACCAAATGACAACGCGGCAACCAATATTTAAATAAAACTTTTGATAAATAAATTAATCACACCACTACAAATTCCAATAATGCTCAAATAAACTAATTAAAAATTTTAAAAACGCTATTAATTAATGTAATTGACAAGATTATAAAAGCATGAAGGAACGAACTTACTTTGCCAATCAAAACAATAAAACACAGAGAAGCTTTTAAATTAAATTTATTCAGAATCAATGGCGAAGAAAGCAGTATTGATAGGAATCAATTATCCTGGAACCAAAAGAGAGCTATTAGGTTGCATCAATGACGTGAAGCGCACGCATAAATCACTTGTTGAACTGTATGGATTCTTGGAGGAAAACATCACTGTGTTGATTGATACCGACAAATCTAAAACTCAACCTACGGGCAAGAACATCCGACAAGCGTTGTTGGATCTTGTCGGATCGGCGAAGTCAGGTGATGTTCTGTTTGTTCATTACAGTGGACATGGGACTACGTTGCCTCCGGAGACAGGAGAAGAAGATGATACTGGCTTCGATGAGTGTATTGTTCCCTCCGACAGTAACTACATCACCGGTAAGTAATAAATTGTATATACATTTTTCTTTTGTTTTTTCTATATATTGCTTTTGGAACCAAAAATATGTTTTTTTGTACTTTTCACAATTGTCAAGAAGTGAAAAAAATTACTTTTTTTGGTAAATGAAAAAAAATAATTTTTTGCTTAGTTTTTTTTATTTTGTGGTAAATGGGAATTTAGTTTTCGCTTTTTTGGTAAAAGAAAAAAATATGTTTTTCTCGAAACCCAAATATTTTTATTTTCATGACAAATAAGTTCAAAAAATAGTTGATATAAATCTAACCAAATAAAAAATGTATAGGCATGATTGTTTGCAGATTTTGAAATGATTTTTGGTTTTTGGTTTTTGATTTTTGAAATGTTGGTTTTTGGTTTTTTGTGTAGATTTTAGATTTTTAAACAACATTTGGATTTTGGTTTTTCTTTGAAAACTTGTAAAAACTCTCAAAAGCTAGTTTTTCTATTTTATAGGAAAACTATGTTTTCAAAATTTTGAATGGCTATAAAATAGATTTTCCTAAAAACTAAAATCGAAAAAACTACAAAAACTATAGCAAATCGAGGCTATATTTTTTAAAAAAATCTCAGTTTTTTCCATTTTTCTTTAATATTTTTATAAAATTAAACAAAAATTACATAATTTTATTAAAATTGATCTCCTATAAATGGTTTTTCTTAATTACTATTCATTTAAATCCCAAAATTAAAAGAGTCAAACCACCAACTATTATTAACATCAATTATGAAAAAAAATATATTAATAACATCACTTGCAAAAGGAAATTGCATTTTTATTTTTTATGAGAACTCAATGTTTGTTCACTTCAAAGTATTGACTTTCTCATTATAAATTTGTGTATGTTGATTCTGTTTAACAGATGATGATATCCGAGAGATCGTATGTAAAGTGCCCAAAGATTGCTCCTTCACATTCGTCTCGGACTCTTGTCATAGTGGTGGTCTCATTGACTCGGCCAAAGAGCAAATAGGAGAAAGCTTTACAAAGAAGAAGAAGCCAAAGAAAGAGTTTAAATGCCCTTTTGGACTCTTTAGTTCCAAAGCCAAAACAAGTGAGACTAAAGTCAAACAAGAATCATCAATCAAGATTGATCAAGAAGATGGTGAAAACAAAGTTGAAGCAAGAAACAGATTTCTCCCATTACAAACTTCAATCAATATGTTGAAGCAAGCAACCGGAAGGGACGATATCGAAATTGGTAATATTAGGACAACCCTTTTCGATGTGTTTGGAGAAGATGCATCACCAAAGGTAAAGAAGTTCATGAAGGTGATACTAAGCAACATGCATGAAAGTATCAATGAGGGTTTCATGTTAGGACATATAGGGAAACAAGTAACAAAGTTTCTAACGGATAAGTTGAATGATGAAGAGTATTTGAAACCCGCGATGAAGACACAAATCGCAAGCAAGAGAGAAGTTTATGGAGGAGTAAGTAACTGTGAGCTTGGGAACAATTGTGTTTTGCTTAGTGGGTGTCAAACTGATCAAACTTCTGCTGATGTTGGCTCTAAAGGCAAAGCCTATGGAGCATTCACTAATTCAATACAGAACATACTTGATGAGACCAAAGGTAAGATTAGTTACAAAGAATTGGTTTTAAAGTCTAGAAAGTTTCTTGAGAAAAATGGATATCCTCAACGACCAGGTTTGTATTGTAGCGATAGTTACGTGCATGCTACATTCATATGTTGAAAAAAATAACTTTTCATGTTTGTAATTTTCTTTTGAATTTTTTTTTAAAAATGTATTTTATGTGATTTATGTATTGTTTGTTGCAACCTTAAAATTCAATTGAAATATTATCCATTGATGTTATATAATTTGAAAATTACTTTTTGACATTTATGAAATTTTTATATAACCATGTTCAAGATTCAACAAACCATTAGTTATCACACACAACTCGAGCACTAAGCTCACTTTCCGGGAACAAAGATGGTGGCAAAAGGTCCATGCATTGTTGTTGACTGGACGGCCAAATGGTCGGAGAGATTTTCCGACGACTTTTCCGGTAACAATAGCCTGATTTATTAATCCAAACGTATATCTTAATTTTGGAAGAATAAATGTAAGCTGTCTTAGCTCAGTGGTAGAGCGCGTGACTTTTAATCCCGTGGCCGTGGGTTCGATCCCACAGACGGCGATATTGTTTTTAAAAATAGTCTCACTCGCATTTTCCCTTGTTTCCTAGATGGTTTTTATCGAGTTTACTTTGTAATGTTCTTAGTATAGAATTAACCTTTGAGTCTTTGTTTATTGTTGTATTTTGTTTTACCATTTTAGGCACCGAAGTATCTTTCTAGACTTATCGTTCTTGGCTACAAAAAATACTAGTCTTTTATCGGTTTATGGTTCCGGAAAAGCTTTTGTCTTTGCAGGCTTTGTATGACGAATCTTCTAAGAAATCAAACTAATAAAACATCTCTAGATGGGAAGAAAGAAAAGTCTCACTCACATTTTCCATGTGTTGGAAAAACATAGGTATGGAGCTTGGAAAGCTTTTTTTTCCTTTGTGGGGAAGCTTATTTTAATTTATTAATGTTAATAATTTACTGATATCAATTAAAGGAAAACAAAAAGCTACTTTAATTCATTAATATAAATAATTTACTAATATTAAGTACATAAAAAAAAAAGATTCGAGAAACATTAAAAAAATGTCCACTTTCAACAGCCTAATAATGTTAGTTTATTATTATGCCTTAACTATGTACTAATCTTTGATCAATGAAAAATCATTAGATCTAGTCAAAGGTTTTCTCAAGCAACAATATCTAAAGGTTGCGAAAATGGCGAAGAAGGCGGTATTGATCGGTATAAACTATCCAGGAACCAAGGTGGAGCTAAAAGGCTGCGTCAACGACGTTCATCGGATGTACAAATGCCTCGTAGACCGATATGGATTCGCCGAAAAAGACATCACGGTGTTGATTGATACCGACAAATCTTACACTCAACCCACCGGGAAAAACATCCGTCAAGCGTTGTCCGAACTCATAAAGCCAGCAAGATCCGGTGATGTTTTGTTTGTGCATTATAGTGGACATGGTACGAGGTTGCCATTGGAAATAGGGGACGAGGATCATACCGGTTTCGATGAATGTATTGTTCCTTGTGATATGAATCCAATCCCAGGTAACAAGATCAAAGTTAATATTATCTAATCTAATTGACTTCATGGCTTCGATTAGGACCGGGTATTTCGGTTTGGATTAGTTCCGTTTGGGTAATTTGGGTAGGTCTATCTAGGAACCTTTCAGGATCCGGTGAAATTTTTGAATGGTTCGGTCCGATTTTTTCGAGTTTGGATCGTTTTTTGAAATTTTAAAATGATAGTAAATGGTTCTGAAAACTCGGGAAAAAACTACAGATTATTCGAATTACCGGACAAGAAAATAAATTACTCGAAAAAAATCTGAAAAATAATATAAAAATTAATATTTTCTATAAAATCGTAAAAGAATTATATTTGTCGGGTATTCGGAGATACATTCAGCTCCAGGTTTGGTTGTGGTTAGGTTTGGGTATCCGAAATATTTTAGAGTTAAATCATTCGGATTGTTATGATCATTCGGTTCCGTCTAATTTGGTACAGGTTTTTGAGTTCGAGTAATTTGTCCGGCCCTAGTTTCCATATAAATTTGTAGGGAAAGAATTGAGATTGTGTTTCTTTTGATGTGACAAACGTTTCATGTGTTGCATTGTAGATGATGATTTTAGGGAACTAGTGGAACAAGTTCCAGAAGGATGTCGGATTACATTCGTATCAGACTCTTGTCATAGTGGTGGACTCATCGATGATGCCAAGGAACAGATCGGAGAGAGCACTACTAATAATAAACCTAATCTAAAACCGGAAGTTTCCTTTTTCGAATTCGATATTTGTAGCTTCTTGCATACCATTTTGGTGAAGTTGTTTGCGTTTTTCGGAATTTGGAGTTCTCATGAAGAAGGAGATAGTGACACAATTGTCAATTCAAGGTATCTACCATTTGAGAGTTTCATCACTCTTCTTAAACAACAAACCGGGAAAAAAAATATCGAGATTGGGAAGATTAGACCGACGATTTTCGATGTATTTGGCGAAGATTCCAGCCCGAAAGTGAAAAAGTTCATTAAATTGATGTTGGACAAGCTAAAGGAAAGAAATGATCAAAGTGAGATACTTGGTAAGATGGAAGAAACCGATCTAGATCATATAAAGAGTGATCTCGAGGTCGATGAAAGAGAAGGAACAAGCAATAGATTATTCACGGGCCGCGGGATTTTATTGAGTGGATGTCAAACGGATGAGACATCCGCGGATGTTAAAAAGGGCGGAGAAGCGTTTGGAGCGTTTAGTAATGCGATCCAAATGGTATTATCCGAGACCGAAGAAGTAAGTAAGATTACCAACAAAGATATTGTATTGAGGACAAGAGAGATTTTGAAGAAAAAAGGTTTTTCTCAAAGACCGGGATTGTATTGTAGTGATCATTTTGTGAATGCTACTTTTATATGCTAAACATCATTTTGTTTTTCATCTTTTATGTGAACATTAGTGGATATGGTAAACAAAATGTGTAACTTTATGAATTGAAATATTGATTTTTATTGAAATTAAAGCCTTAACTTGACATTTTTTATACATTTTGAAGATGTTGGTTAAAGCCCTAACATGTGACACACGAAAATGAGCTATTTTAAATGTGAATCAATTGGTTTGACAGATAGGAAACAACGTGTTGAAACGTGTGATGATAAGTTTGATAATAATTGATCTATATAGATAACATGGGATTATTTGCGCCTATAAGTTTGATAATTAATTTGCATAATTATTTTATTACGATTTGGTTATAAGATGCGTAAATTTTTTGCCATATTATTTCTCACAATCTATACAAGTTTTGTACGTTTCATCCTTTTGCTTGCAAGCAAGAACAAACCATAGAACCAAAAGTATATGAGAAAACTCCATAAACCCAAACTTATTATGAAAAAGATTAAAATATTGATGAAAAGATGTGAGTTTCCATCTAAAATTCTTCAACTAACCAAATTTTGTTAAAAAATAGAATAAGCAAAAGAAAATTTTTGGTTGAACTAATTGATGATTAAGTTTAGATATATTTAAATTATATAGATTTTATACCTTAAATACAATGTAGTTGATTAGAAAAAAACCAAGACTAATTTATATGGAATGGAAATTATAATTAAATAAAACTATTTAATACAATACAAATTTTTTTGGCAACGTTATTAGGAACCTTATTCAATTTAATATTAGTGCAACACTATTATATAAAAGCACAAAGGAGAAAGATGTAACGCTCACGATATAAAAAAAAAAATCAAACAAAATTTGTAAAAGCAGAGCTTTGAGATATCAAGATCAATGGCGAAGAAAGCAGTATTGATTGGGATCAATTATCCTGGAACTAAGGCGGAGTTACGAGGTTGTGTCAACGATGTTCGGAGAATGCACAAATGTCTAGTTGATCGGTTCGGATTCTCCGAGGAAAACATCATTGAGCTTATAGATACCGAGAACTCTTCCACCAAACCCACCGGTAAGAACATCCGACAAGCGTTGTTGAACTTGGTTGGATCGGCTGAATCCGGCGACGTTCTCGTCGTCCATTACAGTGGACATGGGACGAGATTGCCGGCGGAGACGGGGGAAGAGGATGATACTGGTTATGATGAGTGTATTGTTCCTTGTGATATGAATCTAATCACCGGTAAGTCACAAAAAAAAATCATATTGAAATTGACTTTGAAAATTTGTTAAGTTTTTGTGACGGTTGAGATGAGACCCTATACGGTCTAATGTACATACCTCGATCTCAAACATAGGGACGGGCGTCCGGAGTCTCGTTCGGATTTGGACCGGGTTCGGTTTGGATCCCGAACTCCAACTCTTTAAGATTCATTTTTTAAAGTTTGGTTGAGTTCGGTATCGGGTTTTCGGGTTCCGGTTGGATTTTGTAAACCTATTGACATCCGGGTATATCTCATATTTTTTTTTCGAGCTCGACTATTTTCGGCTTTTTTCAGGTTTTTATGTTCGGGTTCCGGTTCGTTATTTTGGGTGTTTTCCAAAATTTTCAGAGTTTTTTGAGGTTTCAAATTTGATTCGAGGGTTTCAGGTTCGGTTCGGGTTTTACCTGATAACCGAAATTCTGTCGATGAGAATCCGATCGGTTCTTTTTCATATTAGTTCGTGTTCGGATTCGAGTTTTCCAGGTTAGGTTCGATTCGAGTTTGGATAGAACCTATTCATCCGTTGTTTCCTTCATTAAGTTTCATGAGTTTACTACTCAAAACTAGTGGTAACGAGTGGATTAGTCGTTACTTATATATTCCTCAAGTTGCCATCAATATTCTTTACATTCTTATGATATGATTCTTTGCGCAGATGACGAATTTAGGGATCTTGTGGAGAAGGTACCAAAGGATGCAACCATAACAATCATCTCGGATTCTTGTCATAGTGGTGGCTTGATCGATGAAGCTAAGGAGCAAATCGGAGAGAGCACAAAGAAGAAGAAGAACTCAAAGAAAGACTCTGGAAGCTGTTCAGGACATGGAATCAAAGGCTTAGTGCTTGATGTTGTGGAAGAAGCATTAGAATCTAAAGGGATTCACATAGGAAACCACCATGAACTCGGGAAAGAAGAAACCGAGATCAAAGAGATTGAACTAGAAGATGGGGAAAATGTCCATGTCGGAAACAAATCTTTGCCTCTACAAACTCTAATCGATATCCTTAAGCACGATACGGGTAACAACGATATCGAATTAGGCAAAATTAGACCAACCCTTTTCAATGTTTTCGGAGAAGATGCATCTCCAAAGGTAAAGAAGTTCATGAAAGTGATTCTGACGAAGTTGCAAGAAGGTAAAAGTGAAGGTGGAGTAATGGGAATGTTTGGTAAACTAGCTCAAGAGTTTCTTGAACATAAACTAAACGATTCCGCGATGAAAACACATGTTGGGAGCAAACAAGAGGTCTATGCAGGTGCAACCAATGGCTCACTTGCAGATAACGGTATTTTGATAAGTGGTTGTCAAACTGATCAAACTTCCGCGGATGCTAGCCCGCCGGGTAAACCCGAAATGGCGTATGGAGCATTCACCAATGCTATGCAGATCATACTTGAGGAGACAAAAGGTAAGATTACATATAAAGAACTTGTTTTGAAAGCAAGGAAGCTTCTTAAGAAACAAGGTTTTACTCAAAGACCAGGATTGTATTGCAGTGATCGTTATGTGAATGCTCCTTTTATTTGTTGAGAATTGTGTGTTTGATGGTTAGTTTTCTCAAAATGTATTTGAAGTTTCATGTTCAATAAGTTATTGTGATTTGTTTGTTGTTAATGTTTGTTGTAAGTTTGATTTGAATGTTAAGTGTTCTTTGTCCATTGCAAATTGGTTATAATCTTTTTATTCAATAAAATCTTAAATTTATAATATAAATATATGACAAATGCTATGAGTTTATTCTACTTTTTGTAGTTGTTAACATGTTAATAATACTTCTCAATGGCTTTATAATTTGGGTGAATTTGCCTAATAAAAAAGAACATTACTTAAGAATGTAATCGAAAAAAAAACAAAAAAAACAACAAAAAATAGAATGGTTAGATAGTGAAATAAATTTTTAATGGTTAATTAAACTAATAAACAAATTATTTAACGCTTAATTAAACTAAAAAATTACCCATTACTCTATCTAAAATTTCAGAATTTGCCTATTTGCAAATGATTTCACCTAAAATTTCTGAAATTTCTTTTTTTAAATAAACGGTGATAAAACATTTTTGCGTTATTATTTCCAACAAAATAGTCATGTAATAACGGAGAAAAAAAAAAAGAATGCCATGTCAGATCATATCTCCCAATTTGTGGGAAACGCGCGAAATTATCGACCAATCACAAACAGTCAATAAATAAACAAATATTAAAAAATTTAAAATATATAATAACTTCTTTTTTTTTGTCAGCCACTGTCTCTCACACACAACAGAGAATAATCTCTTTCCGATCACCGGCGAGGAGAAGAACAGAGAGATTTCACCGATCAGATTCAAAGCTTTCGAACGATGGCGAAAAAGGCGGTGTTGATTGGAATCAATTACCCAGGAACAAAGGCGGAGTTACGAGGATGCGTCAACGATGTTCGTCGGATGTACAAATGTCTCGTGGAACGTTACGGATTCGCCGAGGAAGACATCACGGTGTTGATCGATACCGATGGATCGTATACAAAACCCACCGGGAAGAACATCCGTAAGGCGCTTACGGATCTCATTAGATCGGCGGATTCCGGCGACGTTCTTGTTGTTCATTACAGTGGGCATGGTACGAGGTTACCCGCGGAGACTGGTGAAGATGATGATACTGGTTACGATGAGTGTATTGTTCCTTGCGATATGAATCTTATCACTGGTGAGTTTAAACTTACTAAAGTTTGAAACTTTTTGTTCTTTTGATGATGTTGATGATATGATTTGTTTATAGATTCAGAGTTTGATTCTGTGTTTGTTGATTTGGGTTTAAACTTGCTAAAGATTCGACATTTTTGCTCTTATGATGATATTGATGATAGGATCTGTTTATAGAATCAGAGTTTGATTCTGGGTTTGTTATAGATTTGCTGATTTTGGGTTTGTTGTGTTTGAAGATGATGATTTTAGGGATCTTGTGGATCAAGTTCCTCAAGGTTGTAGAATGACAATGATCTCAGATTCTTGTCATAGTGGTGGGTTGATTGATGAAGCTAAGGAGCAGATTGGAGAAAGCACTAAGAAAGAAGATGAGGAGGAAGAAGAAGAAGGTTCGAGATTCGGGTTCAGGAAGTTCTTAAAGAGCAAAGTGGAAGATGCATTTGGAGGGAACAAGAAGGAAGATGATGAGATTGAAACTAAAGAGATTGAGTTAGAAGATGGAGAAAGGATCATTGCAAAAGCCAAATCTTTGCCATTGCAGACATTGATTGATATACTAAAGCAGCAAACAGGGAATGATGATATCGAAGTTGGAAAAATTAGGCCAAGCCTTTTCGACGCTTTTGGTGATGACTCGAGTCCAAAGGTGAAGAAGTTCATGAAAGTGATCTTAGGTAAGCTTCAAGGAGGAGATGGACTAATGGGAATGCTTGGGAAGTTAGCTTCAGGGTTTCTTGAAGGGAAACTAAAGGATGAAGAGTATGTGAAACCGGCGATGCAGATAGAAGTTGGGAGGAAAGAAGAGGTTTATGCGGGTGGATCAAGAGGTTCTATTCCGTTACCGGATAGTGGGATATTGATAAGTGGTTGTCAAACTGATCAAACATCCGCGGATGCGACTCCAGCGGGGAAACCAAGGGAAGCTTATGGAGCAATGAGTAACGCGATACAGAAGATACTGGAGGGGACAAAAGGTGAGATATCAAATAGAGAAATGGTTACAAAGGCAAGGAAGATATTGAAGAAGTCAGGATTTACTCAGCAGCCAGGTTTGTATTGCCATGATGGTTATGCAAATGCTCCTTTCATCTGTTAAAAACCACTGAAGTTTTTTTTTGTTTGATGCAACAATGACCATTGGATTGATTATGATTCTGGTCTGTTGAAATAAGCTCTGTTTTATTGTTTCGGATTGAAAGCTACAACATCTATGAATAACTTCACAAATACCGATTCCAAACGATATCTATTCAAAAATAAAAAATTTAGACGATTTTGCATGTACGATATCTTCGTGTTCCGTAATCACATTGATAGAAACATGTATAACAATGAGGATGGTATTGTGAATTAATATAATTTTATTGCATTTTTTGTCTTTTGGGAGATAGATTTGCAACAACAAAAAAGGTTGGGAGTTTTCTTCTGCGGTAAGTCCATGATAATAATATTACATCTACGTATAATCTTACCATATGATATACACAAAAAATGAAAATCGAAGTATTTTTAAAGACTTTTTCTTAATAAATTAACAAAAAAAACCGAATACGCATATGGGAACTTTGTCTGTTGAGCTTTGAGAGTTGGTGTCTTCTTCTTATAAATAATGTGTTTCGTCTCAATCATCGATCTCTTGAACCCATGCTAAATCTGCAAGAAGATACAAATCAACATTTGCATAAGAGTAATAACCAACCAAATGACTCTGATCGACATGAGAAAAGAGCTTTGTAATTTACCTTGTAATACGGTTTCTACTGCTGCATTAGGGATAAAGAGACCTACTATCCGCTGATTATCAGTGGTAGTTTCTATGCGTATAACTCGGATTCTCTTGTGGCTTTGACGGGCCTGCGGAGTAACCGAACACATTGTTAAAGTTTTCGTGCAAAACACTAAAAGAGACTCTTTAGAAACTTTGGGGAAGTGTTTTTTTGTTACTTGTTTCGAAAGAGCTTTCTCAATGGTTCCCCATATGGGAAGAATGAGACCACCCACAACGTTTACTTCTTGTATTCTTCTTCCAACCGTGCAATACTCGCCCAGCTTACACTTGCGTCCGTGCATACACTGTTACTCATAATAGAAACTCACAATGTTATATCAACGGTTATAAGTCATGAGGCTTAAAACTTAAGTGATTTGCCGGTTCTATATATTCCACTCTTCGGTTGAGGAAAATACCTGTTTAGATGAAACTTCGTACTCATCTTCCCAACCGTTACGAGCCTTCTCCAGAGATGAGAGTTTTCGGTATTTAGTTTTCAACTCTGAGAGCGACATCTCCCTGTAAAAAAAGAACAAAACAAGAGTTAAGAGCAAATTCTAGTCAGAAAACATGAAATGTGAAAGTTCGGGCAAAGGTGTAAATACCTGATCGACTCTCCTACCGCAGGCCGGACAATCTTAAACAATCCAGAGGCCGCACTGGAAATCCAATAAAAACCCAGCAGTGAGATTTAATTATTTTATCGGCATTCTAATATACAAAGATTAGAGGGGAAAACGAGTTACCTCTCGAATGCTAATATGAAGTGCCGTCTTCCTAACCATTCCCTTTTAGATTCAAAAAAGCCATCATTAGCCGAACCAATCCCGTCTCTTCTCTTCCCGTCTAGCATTGAACTCGCAGACTGGGAAGCAGGCAGATTAAGTCAAGCTTTTAATTTATCGTAGTAATAATTTACCAAGAGTGATGTATGTATTGAAGTACCTCCCATGTAACACCACGATCTAGAGTAAAGGTGAAGAGCATTGTTGATGCACCAGACATTTGATCAACATGGACAGTCTGAAAAAAATTAAATATTAGTAGCTCCGGATACATTAAGAACCAAACGCATCAAGCAAGAGATATGAACCTTTGGAGTGCTCAGCAGCTCAACGCTATTAGCTTTCATATCCACAATTCCCGAATCAAAACTTCCTTCGATCCGAGCATTATGTACGAGAACATCTAATATACTAGTAAACAATTCAAAGAGCCTGCACAGCAGAGAAGACTATAACGTTGAAACGAAAGGAAACAGCTTCTTAAAGAGAAGAAGGTTAAGTAGTATAAAGTGTGAAAATCCCATTGACGCATAATACCTATTCTGAATATCGGGTGGCAATCCCAAGAGGCGATTCAGAAATCGACCAACATCATGCATGTCAGAATCAATTATTCGTCCAGATAACTTTCCAACATCTTTTCCATTGGCTGGATCATCATCAATGAAGTAAAGGGAAAAGGAGATTATTACAAGTAGAATTTAAACTCAGTACGAAAAAAATGAAATGACGAGCAAAGCTTACCCAGTACACTGTCCCTAACAATTCCAACCGCAACAAGAGCAGCCTTTGCCTTGATTAAGAACTCTTTAATTGTTTCTGGTTCATCAGTCGAGCACCCAGGAGGAACAACGGGTAGTTTCTCCTGAAAAGAAAGCAATGCTATATTTTATGCTTTGTCCATTATCATTGCAAATTAATGATTTCAACGAGGTCAAAGAGTTTTATGAGGAAGACCTGCTCCATTATTCCTCTGTACATCACCATCAAGGCTTTTTTACCAAAGTTACTATCATAATTATAAGCACTCAAAGAAGGCCCAGCCCTGCAATACACAACACTATATATTGAGACAAAAATACATAGCAATGTTTTTTCAGCAATACAAGCCAAAGGAGAAACAACTGGGAAATGGTTTAGAGAGGTGCATGACTTTCCTGCGATCTCCCTGTGTTAAAGCACCAAGAGTTTCAAGTCTCTTCGCAACAATAGAGGCAAAGCGGCGTTCCCCACCGAGATTTGTGAAAAGTAGCCTGAGAGGGCCAAAAAAAAGAACTTGTAAACTTTAGCAACTGATATCGACCTTTTAAATTTAATAGGTAGCAAGTACTTTGCAATTAAACAGATAATAAGTCAAACACACAAACATCTTGTTATGACAACCTATATTCAGGTGCAGATGTCTGATTCGACCGGTGAGTTCTTCCAAATTGCTGAATCGCACGATCAGCACTCCAGGGAAGCTCTAAAGTCAAATGAACCCTTCTTCTCTGTAGACAAATATATATATATAAAAAAAATATTCCATATTAACTAAAACACGCGAACTCCTTTGAGGCCATCTTTTACAATGCACTTACATCTTTAGAAAATTAAAAATATGCAAAAAGACAGCAAAAGAAAATAGCAGAACCTACAAATTTGACACACCTGATTTGCCGCCCTTCTATCTGCTTGCAACGAAACGCCAGCTGAACCAGCTTCAGAAATAATGGCAACCAACTTTTTACCATCCATAAATAGTTGTTTCTCGTGCATGTTGACCATTTCCATTGTGATATCCTTTCTATAGCCAAGAAACACATGGACGAGAAGTAAATTACAATTCCAGAGTAAAACAAAGTACTCAGAAAGAAGTACATGTATAAAAGAGGAGGAAAAATAGGAAAGAGATTCAAAACTTGCGTGTTTCTTGCTTGATATGTAACACCTTTGCCATTAGATGCTCTTACGAGCATACCTCGCCTGCCAGTTATTTCTGCAACTTTGTCAGGGCCACCAAGCTGCAATATAGGCACATTCTTAAATTTCCACAAGTTAAATTTAACCACACAATTAAGCCTTTAGATACACACGGTAGATTTTGGATAAAGAATTCATAGATACCACTCGACACCATCCACACAAAGCATTATAGAAAGGAGGCTCATGTGTTACCATGAGCTACTTCATAGATAAGAAAAAGAAGATACGTGTAAACGTTAGTCACCTGATCCACAATGTCATCCAGAGGATTGTTTGGAAGATTTAAAGAACGAATAATCTCTAAGATCTTTGATTTTCGTTCCAAGGCTGCTTCATACCTAAAAGGAAACAAGATGGATAACCTCTCTTAAAAAAACTATGATTCTACCATACGAACAGGAAGAAATCAAGACACATGTTGCTACTCAGGTGTATAGACCTTTTCTGCATGTCTGCAATGTAGATTCGCCTTGCTTGAATGTACTCCTCTGTCTTTTCCTTGCAAGAATAGCATACCCAAGGTTCAGATGGTATGTCTGTAACTGGAGGAACTACACAATCCGGATGAAAAAGCTTGTCACATTCAGAACAATGGAGCAACTTCTTCCTTTCCTAGATTCATCACAAGACGAGTTATCAGAATCTCGCAATCTCAACAGAAATCAAGCTGCCCAAGTTAAAGCAAAGTACATCTTCCCCACTGCATATCTGACATATCTGGAACTCATCATCAGAATCATTAGAATCGTCGGCAGATTCAGCTGCATTGAAAACACTAATGATTAGGAGAATGTACAGACCTTCAGCATTTAGATTTAATTAATTGAAGGAACAGACCAAGACAATGAAAATACAGAGACAAGGAGACCTGAGAACAATACTTGTAAACTTAACAGGCTTATTAGCTGGTATGTTAATTTCGTGTTTAATAGATGTTTCGAAGTGCTAAAGAAATTATATTTAAAACTTCCCGTCTTATTACTTTTGTTCCTACAGCCTAAGCATAATGGTAATGTTCAGTAGGTACTCAGATGACAAACCCACCTTCAGACTCCAAATCACTTTCAACATCACTATCTGGTTTAAACTTTGCCATCTTTCTTACTCTCCCTCTAATTGAAACACCAGGTGAAGCCGAATGCCTCTTCCTCTGAAGTTCTTTAACACTGTCATCTTCTGTAAAGGTCCAAAAGAGGCAAACTATGAACAAGATATAATACCAGGGATCCAAAAGCAAAATCAATTCACGGAGCACCTGAGAGAGGTTCAGGCTGCTCGGGCAAGGGATAGTTCTCTTCCACGAATTTCAACAAGAGTTCTCGAGGGCCCGAAACAAAATCATCAAGCTCAACACCCTATTGTAAGAAATAACGAGGACAAGATTATTAGTGACAAAGATGTTAGTTAGCCACAATCATAAAAGTATACTTAATATTTTTTCCAAAAGCAGTACGAGGTGAGACATACATATTTAGTCACTGCCTCTTCAGTTCGAGCCTCTCCTGTGCTCTGAAGGCCAATAACCACACACTTGTTTGCTGATAACGCTTTCTTAGCTAACCTCACAGTTACAGGAACTTTAGCGGACATACACAAGTGTCTAAAGAAACGCTGCAGTAACATTCAGGAAAAAGATCGATCAATCTCTACGATTAAGATGCAATCATCAACAAATGTAATAAAACTCTAACTATTGCTTTTCAAAAGGTTATACCTGGTGGCTAGACCAGTAATATCTCCACAACTGACTAGAATTTGGTTTCTCGTTAGGGAGAAAAGCACTAGCTGACAACAACTCTATCCGTAGCTCTGCCCAAAATTCTGCAGACTTATTGTACATTGCCTACAGAAGAAAGCAAGTAATACAACACAAAAACCCTGCGTTTAGCATCTCGGGAGGAGTCTCTGAAACTAGAAACAAGGGAACACTAGAAATAAAGAATTTGATTGCCAAAAAGTATCACAGCACCATTCAGACTTTACAAGGCCATGGGACCGGAAGTTTCATAAGCACAATAAAACGCGCTGAAATTTTTGTAAGATTTGGTTCAAGCTTTCCTTGGAGACCACTTATTCTTTATCTTATAAGACTGTTGAGCTTACAAGGCATTTACTTGATATTGGAGCTAGATAATGGTTATTTTATGATATGTGCAGCTTCAAGCAAAATATACTATTAGAAAAGAAGACGATTTACCTCCATTCCTGGTTCTAAAGGAGCTTCAACAACCTCAAACTCAGCCCCTTTGTAGCTCAGGGTACGGCATACATACATCCCCCTATACATAGACGGGACGTTAGAATGAACTATGGGTAATGCAAGAGCTTAGAAGTATGACACAAGCTTGTGACACCTCGCTTTCATGTCCATGGCAACCAATTCTAATGCTCCTACCCCACCTTTATCAAGCGCACCTGCACAAAGGTTCTGTTAAAGTTTCGTTCCAATTATGCAATGAATAAAACAGACTAAGAGAAGATAAGTAACTATCAGAATTTAGTGAATGCTGCCAAACTTATTAAAGTCGTTTTATGGAATATTTTGTACGTGCTCTCTCATCAGAAGCTCAAGCCTCACACTTAATGAATTTGTATTTATCTGAATTTAACTTCAAGATAAGCATCATAAAAGGCAAATAAGTTAGAAATTACTAATCAAAATGTTACCACAATAGATTCAAAGAAATAGAAAAGAAAACCAACCTAGAAATTTGCTAAAATCACTGAAACTTGTTCCAGCTCCCCAAAGACCAAGCCTGACCATATAACCCATGTTTCGTGGTTCAGACGCACCAGTAGCGGAGCAATAAAGAACACGTGCTTGCGGAATTTTATCCTGTTTTAATTACCTAGCGTCAGCTAGAATACACTAACAACCTTTAACGGTTCCAAACCAGAATAAACTATATTATCTGCAACTGAGAAGAATTACATCCAAAACAAAACCAAATCGGAGTAGCTAATCCTACTCTTCAGAGCCAAAAAAGTTAATATTGATAGCAACATTGGTAGGAACAGCGTAGTCAGGTATTTAGTTCAAGTAGCAGACCTGAATGTCAACAACTGCCTGCCCGATGCGTGTCGGCTGACTCCCAGCTTCGGGTATCAAATTTTTCGCTTTGTGGCACTGCATAAAAGGAAAAACTTTAGTAGCTGAAGCTGCATAAAGTACTACTGATCAGAGCTCGGTCCAAAATAGATAAAACCAGTGATCAAGCAGCTTAGCAAGACAGGACATACTCGCACACTATTCAACTCACCAAAACACGCCGGAAAGAGCATTTAATGTAGAAGAATTTAATATAAATCATTTTCTACCTCATCAAAGATCAAAAGACCATCAAATTCTGGTCCACACCATTGGACAAGCTGCTGCAGACGAGAACGGCCCTTCTCAGAGGAAGCAATGAGGCTATTGTATGTCAAGAATACCACGCCGTCTATAACACCGACATTCTTTGAGTCAAGCTTGGAATAAGGTAGCTTGTTCAAAGGATTCACTGTACGTAAAACACACATAGTTAATTAGCTGCTGACAAACACACAGATATGACCATCGGACTGGAAATTCAGATGTTCACTTTACTGATTGCAAAAGATAAGAAAACTTATGCATCAACGTAACTGCCATGATCTATAGTATTTTTATATCTCTTAGTATTTAAAAAACAAATTGACTCCATATAGTAAAAATTTAACAAGACCGAGAATAACAAATCCAATCGGAGTACAGTCCAACTTCAATTTATCTGAAATCATCATGAACTGCACAGACATCAGCTGTCCGTAACATTCTCTAGGCATAACAACATCATTAACAAAGTTCAGAGACCCATTACCTTTATCAACAAGGAGAATAAGTTCTTTTTGATATCCCTGGACTAATACATATGGAGTATACTCCTTTTATTACAGCATTAGTTAATTTATTCATCCAACTAAATCAGAACATTCTAATCCAGTGTACTCTATACTATCCAGTATCCACTGTCAAAAACTTCTACTAACTATGAGCCAGAAAAAGAACCTAGAATAAGCTTATGTATAAAATGCGCAAATGAGCATTTTGGACCCAAGAAAGTAACAAATTATAAACTCAATAATCAGCCAAAATCAATATAATACCTCCAACGCATGTGGCACCCACATCATCCAAGTCTCTTCTTGCATCATACTTCAAGTCTGAGCCAACAGAAATCCACCTATGTAAATCATAGAGAAAAAGAGTATACATAATTAGAACTCATCTCATCCAACTTTAAGTTATCAAATGGGCAAAACAAAGGCACAGAATAGGCACAATTATGCATATGCGGTATACTAATATGCTAGACTGAGTTGAGTTATCGAACTATCGCAACAGAATCATCCTGCGAGACTTACAAAGCTTTCCTCCTTCCATGTTTCCAATTTTCCCAAATCAACCCCGCAATTGTTCGACCTTTTCCCACACCAGCACCATCTCCAACAAAGAAGCCCGCTCTAGTACCATCAGCAAGGTGCTGAAGATGCCTCTATAATTAAAAAAAATCAACAATGTCATACAGGTTCAAGACATGTTTGATCCCATAAAGCAAACTTTCTGCCAATTAAAAACAACCTGACAAGCGTAAACTAGTGTCTCAATCTGCAAGCACGATAAAGCCTTTGACCTTTCGAGCTCTTCCTTGATTTTGAGATTATAAGTGGGTTCTGGGGGCTGCACTGCAGATAGAGATGATGTCTCCACAATCGGATCAGGATGAGGAGGTCCAATAGAAAGTTTTGGGGGACGCTACACAGTTAAAACAAACTAATATCATCAAAAACATAAACTTGGCGAAAGTGTAAACAAAAACACACTGTCAAGGTTAAGCACTCACATAATCCATGAACGTCTCTCCAGCCGTTCCACCTTCATCTTCTTCTCTTTCCACATCAATAGCTTCCTAGTTTTTGGCCAAAGATAGAGTAAAGACTAGTTAACAATCATGTCCAACATAAAGGATGAAGAAGGGAGCTTAGCGAGCAGAACTACTCTTCGGCCAACACAACCCATACTCAAACGTAAATCAACGAACAAAACGATGATAAGAAAGCATAATTCAAACACTGTGTCAACCATTAACGACGAAATTGACAAACGAAAAGGGCAAAAACCTCGTTGACTTCTTCGGGAGGAGGAGGAAGAGGAAGAACAGGCGGCTGAGCAGATTGAGAAGTAGGTTGAGGAGCAGTTAGAGATCGATTAAGCTTCGAAACATCAACGGCGAGCTCGACATGGCACTGAGGACAAGAGAATCGTGTGAGTCCATGTGGCACATTGAGAATAGCTTGACAATTAGCACAAGGCAATTGCATCTTAGTCGGATCGATTCCATGAGCAGGCACCGGAGGTCTAGGCTGCAAATTAACAGGTTTCATTTGCTGAATCGACGGAGGAGGAAGAGGAGGCGGTGGTTGCGGTTGTGGTTGTTGCGACTGCGGAAACTGCGGCCGTGCCCTAGAAAGAAGTTCCGGCGGTAACATTTGGGGAAGTTGACAAGTCGGACACGAGAACTCAACAACGCCGGTCTTCACCCTCAGAATCACTCGACATCCCGCACACCTGACCTGAACATCGCCTCTTACGACACCTCCGCCGCCGGAATGCGGTGGAGCAGGAAGCGGCGGAGGAGGTTGAACCGGCGATTGCGTCATTTGAGCCGCCGCGACGCTTGATCTTATCGAAAGGATCCGAACAAAATCGAAAAGGATCTTGTGGAGGAAGAGAAAGAGATTGAGAGAGAAGAAGAGGAGAGAGAGAGTATGTATCAGTGTGAATTTTCGTCAGAGCGCGAAAGGTTCTTCGACTCCTTCCTCTTCTCTTCTCGTTTTTTTTTTTTTTTGGTTTCAGATTTTTTCACCTTTCTTCTTAATAAAATTATTTTCGGCTTTGGTTTATCTAAACCGTCTCCGTACCGGTTTGGTTACCACGTGACTTGCCAGCTCATCGTTGGTTTGGGCTTTTAAAAAAGAACATTATATACATATGAAACAATTAACTTGGGCCTTTAGTGTAATATAAAGGCCTGCCTCTCAATTCCAATGGTGGTTTTTATTTTTTTGAAAAAAGTTATATATGTTTTTTGGTAAAAGAAAATTTATATTTTTAAAGGAAAAAAACTGAAGTATAATGGTAATTTTTATGAGTTAAAAATTTAAGTAATAAAAATAGGTGTTAATAATATTTTCTTTTAAGGTTATTTAAGCTAATTTTCCCTTAAACAATTGATAAAAGGAAAATAAAATTGGCAAAAAAAATACTTAAAAAGGGAAGAACTTCAATTTTCCTCGCACTATATAAAAAGCTCAAAACTTTAATCTCTCTCACAAAGACACAAACTCAAATTCAATTACTTCCAATTTTGTCTTCTTCCTGTCTTAAAATCTCCCAAAAACCTCAAACTTTAAACCCTAATTTACCTCCGCCTCTTGCTTATCTCCTCTTCCGCCGCCGGCAGCCACCGATGACAACCTTCGAAGATGGCTTCTCGGCCGATAAGCTCTTCTCTCAGGGATACTCTTACACATACGACGACGTAATATTCCTTCCTCACTACATCGATTTCTCAACTGACGCCGTCTCTCTTTCCACGCGCTTTAGCCGGCGCGTGCCTCTCTCGATACCTTGTGTCTCTTCTCCGATGGATACTGTGTCGGAATCTCACATGGCTGCCGCAATGGCCTCGCTTGGAGGTATTGGAATCGTTCACTATAACTGTGACATCGCCGCTCAAGCTTCGATTATCCGACAAGCTAAATCTCTCCGACATCCTATCGCTTCCGACGCCGGCGTGAAACTCCCTGAGTATGAGATTACTTCATTAGATACTTTTGGTCCTTCTTCTTTCGTCTTCGTCACGCGAACAGGTAAAAAGAAGAAGAATCTTATTCGTTTCTACGAATCTTTCACTGTTCTAAGCAACAAAAAATTTTGAATTTTCCAAATTGAGGCAAACACCGGTTTAGGATTTTCTTGATCTTGATTTTGAGCAGGAACAATGACAACTCCAGAATTGTTAGGATACGTAACGAAATCGCAGTGGAAGAAGATGAATTACGAGCAAAGGGAGATGAAGATACACGATTACATGAAGAGATTCGATATCAACGACAATCATATGCCGTGGGACATTGATATCGAAAAGATCGAAGCTTTGTTAGAAGAAAAGCAAAAAGGCTTTGTGGTTCTCGAAAGGGACGGTGTGACTGTGAATGTAGTGACGAAAGACGATATAGAGAGGGTTAAAGGATATCCTAAGGCAGGACCGGGGACTATAGGCTCAGACGGTGAGTGGATGGTTGGTGCGGCTATTGGGACTAGGGAATCGGATAAGGAGAGGTTGGCACATTTGGTTGATGCCGGGGTAAATGCTGTGGTGTTAGATAGCTCGCAAGGGAACTCGATTTATCAGCTTGAGATGATCAAGTATGTGAAGAAGACTTACCCTGAATTGGATGTTGTTGGTGGCAATGTTGTAACGACTTACCAAGCGCAGAATTTGATCAAAGCTGGAGTTGATGGGTTAAGAGTCGGTATGGGATCTGGTTCGATATGTACCACACAAGAGGTTTGTGCGGTTGGTCGTGGACAGGTAAATGAAGAAGCTATGAATCCTTAATGTTTGATTCTTCTAAAAATGTGTTAACTTTAACGTATTCGATCTTTAGGCTACTGCTGTTTACAAAGTTAGCTCGATTGCTGCTCAAAGCGGGATACCAGTTATAGCAGATGGTGGTATCTCAAATTCAGGTCACATTGTAAAAGCTCTCGTCCTTGGAGCATCAACTGTTATGATGGGTAGCTTCTTAGCTGGAAGCACTGAGGCTCCCGGGGCTTACAAGTATAAGGTATTGTTATCGCATCTTCTTTTTCGGTTTTTTCTTGGAAAAGCCGTTTGTTTATTCATCGTTTGTGGTAATGATAGAACGGCAAGAGGATCAAGAAGTACCGTGGGATGGGATCCTTAGAAGCAATGAGTAAAGGAAGTGACCAAAGATACTTAGGAGACAAAACAAAACTCAAGATTGCTCAAGGAGTAGTTGGAGCAGTTGCGGATAAAGGCTCGGTATTGAAGTTGATACCTTACACAATGCACGCGGTGAAACAAGGTTTCCAAGATCTCGGTGCTTCTTCCTTACAATCTGCTCATGATCTCTTGAGATCTAACATCCTCCGGCTCGAGGTTAATGAAACTGTTTGTCTCCATTCACTCTATGATTTTGCTGAGCTTAGTATTAATGATGTTTGGCTTGATGTTGTGACAGGCTCGAACTGGTGCAGCACAGATCGAAGGAGGAGTTCATGGTCTGGTTTCTTACGAAAAGAAATCGTTTTGAAATTGTTCATGTTATTATTTTGATATGATACTTATAAGTCTACTTTGAAATTTTTCTGGTTAAAAATATACTTTTGTTAGCTCAAACCAAAACCACTTCACCATTTAACAATGGAGGAAACAAGCCTTGATTGTCTGAAGAACTCTCTATCATCTTCAACCTCCAGCACTTCGGTTCCACGACAAGTACGAAGGATCTCCAAGTTGCCTGTAATAGACAACAACATCGATTTCGCAAATGTTACCTCGAAAACAAGATGAAAATGTTTCATCATAAGATGATAGTACCTTGGCTTAACTAGATACAATACGGCGAATGTAACCGCCAAGAACAAGCAAATGCTGCCTACTGTTAGATAAGCGATCCCGAGGAAATCGTTTCTTCCACCTAACCAGCTAGTTGTCGATAAAACTAGCTTCTTCTCGCCGTTGAAACTATAAGTATTGTAGTTGTTTTGCAACAAGACCAGTATGGTATCACCCGCGTGCAAATCCGTTTCAATCTTCCCATATAGCTTCCTAAATGTTGGTAAAGCCGCGGTTCTCATCCACACTATAAGGTCTTCTTGTTCACTCAACTAATCCAACAACAAACAACTTCTTACAACATGTTAACATCGGATTCATAAAAAGAAACTAAAATTGATCTCTTTTTACCGGTATCTTCGGATCAAGACTTCCACCACCTATAAAAGCTCCTTCCTGAAAATTTTTAGGGAAGACATTTTTCCCAAACTTCTTATCTCTATCACTCTTCCATGAGATTCCTTTCTTATTCACAAGAAGCTGTTGGCTATCTCTCGAAAACCGATAAGTATCATTGAACAAACTCCAAGCAACAAGACCACATGGAACAATTGGTTCTCCACCTATATTATCCTCAGGTGCACAAGTCTTCACATCCCGCTCTTCTTTTGGACTTCTTAGTTGCATCGTTTCGACTTTTCACATACCTTACAACATATAACTCAACTAGTGATGTAACTTATACAAACACATCGAAGTGAAATCCTCATACTATTACCGTCTATGGTTTTGGTAAAAGTTCTCAAGTTGGTAGTATACATAAACAGGATGCTTCATGGCTTTTGTAACCTACAAAAACCGAAACAAGTTTGTGAAGAAACCATACCTAAGACTAAGAGAACAACAAACATATACAATGGTAGAAGAAAGATATCTACCGTTATTATTCTGTTACATATCTTATCTTCTACACCTTGTATGTAAGCAACCTTATTGTCCCTTAAAGATTCTGGTATACAATCTGTGTCATATCGATCAACAATCTCGACAACCTTCATGTATAAATAAAAACATATGCTCAATAAACCGCACAATCAAATCGAGAAAAGAAACGCGTAATGCACATACTCCTTGAGAAGCAAATAAGCAGATTACACCAAGAGGAATGAAGACAACCCCGACGACAAGAAATGTCAAGATCACCTGCAAAATAGCTATCGAACAGTAAGAAAGAAAGCAAGAAGCTTTCTTTTTCGACATCTTAAGAATGTGATATAACCAAAGATGGAAACTTACCCATCCTGGTGTAAGAATTGGCTTGCAGGCTGGAAGCTCTTGTTGAGTAAACTTTGAATCTTGTAAAAGACATTAACACTTGTTAAGGACAGAGAAACCAAAGCTACTGTATAATTTGGTTTATGAGAGAACGATGATAAAGTTTTCGAAAACAAAAGATATCGACGCATCATAAGTTCAAGAACTAAACGTGAGTTCGAAAAACAGAGTTTCAAGCATAGAACATACAAGAATGTATACAGATCAAAAACAGAGTTTCAATCTTTAGCTAAAGAAAAACAGAGTTTCAAGCTATATACGCTCATGATCGTTTCTTGTGGAGAAAAATCATGTGGGTCTCGTGAAAATTCAATCGACATTCCAAAAGAAACAAGATCAAGAAAGTTGAATCGAAACAAAAAAAAAGATTCTGAGAAAAGATTTAAAGCAATGAACAATGAAGGAAAAAGATCACATTTTGGCCGCTTCGAGGTTTTCTTTACACCGGAAGACTCAGCCGATTCGCCTCCTCCGACGGTGGAACTCATTACCGGAAGAAATCGACGAGAACAAAAACAGAGGATTATGATCTTTTGTAGACAAACTTTTTTAGCTTGCGATTATGAAAAAGAAACGTTGGAGAAAACAGATCAGAGTCAAATTGAATGAGAAGAAGAATGTTATGTTATTAGGATTACGATGTAATGAATCTGTGAAAGAGAGAAAAAAATCATTTTGGGGAAGATGATAGAAAGTGATTTGGATTTTGCCGCGCCATAAGGAGGGAAAGATTTAAAAACGCTAATATTTGCGGCTGCGTTTTAGAAACGCCAATTTTTTGGTCAAAAAACGCGCGGTAAATAAGGTGAAAAAAATGGCGCCACGTAGATTATATTTTACACTTTAAGCCCATTCCACGTGTCATGTTCTTAGCGTTTTTCAAAATTTTAAATTAATTTTGATTTTTTTTAATTACTCATCCTCTGATCTCTCTTCTGACTAGTTTTTTCGTCGTCTTGTTCGATTCGATTCGTTGAAGTTTAGAGAAAGTATCGGAGATCGAAAATGGTAGTCGGAGCAGCCGCGCGTGTAGCAATCGGCGGTTGCCGGAGGCTTGTCTCCTCCTCGCATGCTCCCCTCCGCCGCGTCTCTTCTCAGTTTCGTCAGGTAAACCATTTTTGAATTACTTTCTTCTGTAACTCGTAGATTTGTATTCAGTCGATTTCATATCTCTAGATCGAGAGATTTCTTCGTGGAGGATAGTGTTCAGGAACTGTAGAAATGTGTGGTTGTTTACTCATGTTCAATTGAATTTGATTTATCAGATAAGTATGGACGCACGAAGCGTTTCCGAAAAGCTTAAGAGTTCGGGGCTTTTACGAACACAAGGTTTAATTGGAGGAAAATGGATTGATTCGTATGACAAGAAGACCATCAAGGTCACATATCATCTCTTGCATCTTCTTCTCTCTTGATTGAATTTGAACCAATATCATATGTTTTTGTTGATAGGTTAACAATCCAGCAACTGGTGAGATTGTAGCTGATGTTGCATGTATGGGAGTTAAAGAGACTAATGATGCTATTGCATCTTCTTATGAAGCATTTCCCTGTATGTTTACCCAATGGCTTTCTCTTCTTTCTTACCTAAAACTGTTTGGTCTCTGCTAAATGTTTGATGAGTCACTTATATTTACTCTTACCAATGTGCTGGGAAGGATAAAAACTTACTTTCTGTAATACGTTTGATCACATTCAGCTTGGAGCAGATTGACTGCTGGAGAGAGGAGTAAAGTTTTACGGAGATGGTACAAACCTTTTATCCTGTAGAAATGTGTAGTCTTTATACTTTTGCAGTGTGCATGGGGATGTTTTAGGATAGTAAGGTCTGTCTAAGATCGCAATGGAAGAATGTTTTACATGTGTGTTAAATGCCCTTGAAATTAAAATATAGTATCGAGGCTTTTGGAAACAAATGATTGCATCCTTTTTAATGTTGAGATTAGAGATATGGGCAGCGTGAGGAGACTTCTTGGTATCTTGTTTAAAGCTATTGCTTGCACTTTTCGGGAACCAAAGGTCCTTATCCGCATCGGTTCTCCGAGTACAGGTATGACCTCCTGATTGCACACAAGGAAGAACTTGGACAACTTATAACATTGGAGCAAGGAAAGCCACTAAAGGAAGCCATAGGAGAGGTAGATGGTTCAATATATGTTTGAGAACATTGAATTTACTGTTGTGGGGTTATCTCAAGTGTTGCGATTGTCTCTTAAATGCAATATATGATTCTGTAATTTAGTTTGCAGGTCGCATATGGTGCAAGTTTTATTGAGTACTATGCGGAGGAGGCAAAACGTGTATATGGTGATATAATTCCTCCTAATTTGTCTGATCGCCGATTGTTGGTTCTCAAACAGGTTTGACATGTCCTGATTCATGTTTTAAAATTTTATATCTGCAGCTTTTATTTCTGAGTGACATACTTCTGCACGCTTAGCTTAACTTGGTGGTCGCGTAATTGGAAATGTTATGGTTAAATAATTGTCAGGCTATCTGGGCTTGGAAATCTGGGAGTTTTCTCTGCATTCCCACTGCCATCTCAATAATTTTTCTTCAAATTTCTAAATCATGTAGCAATGCTATACGAAAACTTTAAAACCCTTAATCATGCATTGTGAATTCCCTTATATGTAAAGATTCGTGCCCCTTTTTCTGCGTTATGTTTCTGTAGTTATAGACCTGCATTGCTTCACGCTCTTGATTTTCCATGCAGCCTGTTGGTGTTGTTGGTGCAATCACCCCTTGGAACTTTCCCCTAGCAATGATTACTCGGAAGGTTTCCCTCTATATACCATTTCAATTTACCTTTCTTTTCTGTAAATAGTCTATCTAGTATACTATCCCAGCAGATTATGTAGAACTTTTTCCTTAAGTTTGATGTGAACGGTTGATGGTAATGCAGGTTGGCCCTGCCCTTGCTTCTGGATGCACAGTGGTTGTTAAACCATCTGAGCTTACACCCCTAACAGCACTTGCTGCGGCCGAACTTGCACTTCAAGCTGGAGTTCCTCCAGTAAGTTATGATTGTGACTGGATGGCTAGTTTTTAACAAAGTTTTCTTATGTGCTCATGAACTTTACGAGCAGACCATTGGTTTGTTTTTTTCGGTATGATTCTTTTGAATGTTTTCAATAGGGTGCACTTAATATGGTCATGGGAAACGCTCCTGAAATTGGGGATGCTTTGCTAACGAGTCCACAGGTTTCTCTAATCATATTTGTGTAGTTTCTATTATTTATATATCTGCCATTCGTTTCATGTTAAGTAACCTTATCATTTGACTGTTTTTGTTTCTTGTGCTTCAGGTGAGGAAAATCACGTTCACAGGATCAACAGCAGTTGGGAAGAAGTTGATGGCAGGTGCTGCATCTACTGTCAAGAAGGTACGTTTAAGCTACAATATCATTTATTGAAAAGTATCCCCATATCGGATATTGATTGTCCATCTAATCTTTCTCTTGGTGTAGGTTTCTCTAGAACTTGGTGGCAATGCACCCTCCATAATATTTGATGATGCAGACCTGGATGTAGCAGTAAAAGGAACGGTAAGTGATAGTCATGAGTATTAAGGCATTACTTATCCGAAAGATGCAAAAACGTTAGTCCATCAAAGATATACTCTCCTGCCCACCTGGTCAATACTCCCAATCGTTAATATTAACCATTTGATCTGTGATTGCAGCTTGCAGCGAAATTTAGGAATAGTGGTCAGACATGTGTTTGTGCAAACAGAGTACTTGTGCAAGATGGTAAGAATTGGGATACTAGGCACACCCATCCTAGGTCTTGCATCCTGTATTAACTTAATATTATATATTGTCCCGCAGGTATCTATGATAAATTTGCTGAGGCTTTTTCGGAAGCGGTTCAAAAATTAGAAGTAGGAGATGGCTTTAAGGAGGGGACAACCCAAGTATGCCCTTCTTCGATCTAATGTTCTGCTTTTTGATGTTATACCGTAGATGATTGTGGTGGTTCAACAAGTATAGCATTTTATGGATATCAAATCTAGATAAACATATCATCCTATCGGTACCTTGTTTCTATGTTCTGTCAACCAGCATCCCAAGTGACTTTATTTACAGTTCATCGAGTCTCTTGTGTACTCTGTTATTTTGCTGTTATTTTATTTGTCTGCTTCAACATTCATACAGGGTCCACTTATAAACGATGCAGCGGTTCAAAAGGTACATAAAGAATACTTCCCAGTCTCTGGTTTTTAACTTCTAACACGTCAGTAATGTTTGATGGCACTAGTGTTGAGAGCCTTGCTCTTCATGCTGCATAATTGCAGGTAGAGTCATTCGTACAAGATGCTGTTTCCAAGGTTTGTATTTTCCCTTGTGCTATCCTCGGTTTCTAAGAAAAGGCAGTTCATATTTTTTGTATTTGTTTGATGTTAATGCTAACAAGAGGAATATCTTATGTATTGTTGTCTTCTTCTTAAAAGGGAGCAAAAATAATTGTCGGAGGCAAAAGGCACAGTCTAGGGATGACTTTCTATGAACCTACTGTTATCCGCGATGTTATGGATAACATGGTCATGTCTAAGTAAGTTCTGAAAGATTCACATAATTGCAGTGCATCTTTAAAGAATGAACTAGAAACATCTGGTGTTTCCTCGCATTATTGTGATCAGAAGAATACATTTGCTTTCGTTAGGGAGGAGATTTTCGGACCAGTAGCTCCACTTATTCGGTTCAAAACCGAGGAGGAAGCTATAAGAATCGCTAACGACACAATTGCAGGTTCTTCCTCTCGTAATCTTAGTAACTTATGTGGAATCTCGGACTAACATGTTAATGGAAATATGCCGTGTGTGTGCAGGACTTGCTGCGTATATATTCACAAACAGTGTGCAACGATCATGGCGCGTCTCAGAAGCACTTGAATACGGACTTGTAGGGGTGAACGAAGGAATCATATCAACAGAGGCAAGAGTTTAAAAAAATGAACATCTCCGAGTTATTACATTTGCTTACATCTTTTTAAAAAATTTCGCAGGTTGCTCCATTCGGGGGAATGAAGCAGTCTGGTCTTGGAAGGGAAGGATCCAAATATGGTATGGACGAATACCTTGAGGTAACTTCAAAACACTCTTTTTTCGCAATTAATTCGATCGAAAAACAACATTCTTAGAGATTGAAATTGATTATATAACATTAGAAATCTCACATGAAAACTTTAAAAAGTTATATAATCCAAATGGTATACATATGATAATCTAACTTGTAAATTATTGACTGTGTTTTGGCTTTTGGTATGAAGATCAAATACATATGCTTGGGAGATATGAACAGACAGTGATTTGGTTTTGTTTTGGAAGTTCCTTCTCCTTTTCTTTTGTTACTTTGAAACTCATAATAAAGGATATGGATGTTCTTTTGTTGATCTATATTTTCTGTAATTTAACACCATATTGTTAAAATTATAAGAAATTCTACAAAAAAAAAGTATAAGTTTAGTATAAACACCTATAAGTCGGAAGGCATTGTGCTCAATATTGTTGTAACATTCAATTAATTATAGTGTATAAAGAAAAGGTATTAATTTCTATCAATTTATCAAAGTTGAAAATATTAATTATTCAAAAGCTTTTTACGCACGATTTTGTTTCAAAATAGCGTGAGATTTACATGTTTCTTTGCCAAACTTGGAATTTTCTTTTTTTTTCTTTTTATCGTTTTTTAATTGAGAAAAAGAGTGGAAGGAATATATTCACTTCGAAGAAGAAATTCCAAAGCACTAATATTAAAAAAAAAAGATGCTTGAAGTTCAAGCAATCGTGTGTGGCCTCTGTTTTTTTTTTTTTTTTTAAGTCGACTTACTAAATTGTCATTTATTTAGTTTGCTTCAACAACAATTAGCTAAAAGTTAAACATTAGCTTTACTTGGTTTATATAGCTTTGTTTTCATGCAAAGCAAAATCAAATCTTGGTTCAAATTATTATTAAGAAAACATTAATCAAGAAATGTTTGCTAGAGTATGTTGTATATACCTCATATCACTATGAATAAATTAATTGTGTAAATAATGGTGATAATTAAATTTTCAAAAATATAATTTTGGATTTTAAAGAATCGTGAATAATGTGTGTATCTAAACTCTAAACGAGTAAAAATGTCTAGTTAGTGTATGTAAACTATGTAGATGTGGCTGATCAAGTTCATACGTTTGGCATCTATCGTGGGAATTCTATTTTTCATTCTTTTTTTTTTAATATTTGTTGGCGCAATAAGAATCTATCTTTATTCATCAAAGAGGCAAAGAATTTATTCCAATTCTCATGCAATACGAACTTTGATTTATTTGTTTATCAGAATTTAAATTTTTCAAAAAATTTCATTTTATCCAAAATTGTGTGCGATATGGTTAATTTATTAGGCGAAAAAATTGTTTAATAGTCAAGGTTTAATATTGTTTATTTGACAAACAAAAAAAGAGAGGAAAATTACTAATGTTTCTAGTTTAATTTCAACTAATTAAATATCTTGAAAAAATGTATTACTATGTATAGCTGCACAAATCGTCAGTCCTACAAAAGCCAAAAAGGGTTTATAGCCCCAACAAGCTTTAGCAAAAAAAAAATTAAAAACGAAGAAAAGAAGAAAAATTAAAAAACATATGGTAAAAATGAAATAAAGAATAAAAAAGAGCTTTAATAAGTAGAAGAAGAGGTCCCTGAGAGTAACACTATCTTTACACATTGATGCATAATTCTCCACATATCAATAATATGTGTATAACTTAAAGTTTTTGTTCCATATTCTTATATATGTTGATTTTTTTCTCTTTAATTGTTCCATATTTAGTCTCTAAATATTGTGCTTACATTGAACATCTCTCTCTGATTTTCCTTCATACTTAATATAAAATCTTATTCGGAAAGACCAAAATGCAATAAAATTATACGATTAACAAGCTAATGTATACATTTCTTGTAAATTCTGGTTGTTTCAATTTTGTAAATAAAATAAAATGAAAAAGTGATCGGAGACAGACACTAATTACTTCATGTATACGTAAAATGGCCTTACGGTCATAGAGAAATTTAATATTAAAAATAATTCAAAGGTATTCAAATTAAGAAGATTTATAAAAAAAAACAATAAAAAAGATAGCGATAGTATCTTTACACAAAGGAACGTCTACGTACTATAGTCTTAAACTTTAATTAATCCTCTTTCTTACTTACTATATAGTACTTAACAAAATATAAAACATTTTTAGTTATATTTATAACCAAATATTTTATTTATTTATTTATTCGCAAAAAAGAACAAAAAAGCTGTCATGTGATCTCTTCAAAAACGCATCGTATTCTCTCACATTTTTGCATCACATTCGTTTCTCTCTTGAATCACTCTTCTAGAGAGAGAGAGAGAGCAAGAGAGAGAAAATGTTCCATGCAAAGAAACCTTCAAGTATGAATGGTTCATATGAGAATAGAGCTATGTGCGTTCAAGGCGATTCAGGCCTTGTCCTAACCACCGATCCTAAACCGCGTTTGCGTTGGACCGTTGAACTTCACGAGCGTTTTGTCGACGCAGTCGCTCAACTTGGCGGCCCCGATAGTATGCATACATACCTAATTAACACATATCTATATACTTTTTTATTTATATGAACACATATATATATCATATATTATACATATTTGGATCGAATTATATAACCAAAATGTTTTATTTTTTTGTATTCTTATTTAAAGAAGCGACTCCAAAGACGATTATGAGAGTTATGGGTGTGAAGGGTCTTACTCTTTACCACCTTAAGAGCCATCTCCAGGTATATACACAAAAATATAGTTTTAGTGTTTTTTTTTCTTAGTTTCTCTTTATTTTTTAAAGAAATTTTCACTTGATAATATAATTATTATGATATATATATATAAATTTGTTTTGATCTATATATGGATTCAGAAATTCAGGCTTGGAAAGCAACCACATAAAGAGTACGGAGATCACTCTACAAAGGAAGTTTCAAGAGGTGACTATACTCTTTGTTTCTCTATCAAATTAGGGTTTTACAAATGATAAATATTGTGATAAAAAAAAAAGAAATTATACAAATATATATTATGTATGTACGTGTGTGTATATATATATATTAATATTTTTTTAAGCACATTATTTTTACTGTGTATATAGCTTCTGTCATGGATATTCACCGCAACGTAGCTTCAACTTCTGGCATGATGAGTCGCAACATGAATGAGTAAATATATATATCCTCTTCTTGTTAATTTAATATGTTATATAAACTTTTATTTTTCTTTATATATTAGCATGCAGCTTATACCATTATTGGTTTATTTGATCAGGATGCAAATGGAAGTGCAGAGAAGGTTGCATGAGCAGCTAGAGGTAATTATTAATTTATAGACATTTTATGATATTTATAAATTATAACTCTTAAAAAATTAATTTTGATCCATAATATATATACATTGCATTATAATTTTTTTAACAGGTTCAAAGACATTTGCAACTAAGGATTGAAGCACAAGGAAAGTACATGCAATCTATATTGGAGAGAGCTTGCCAAACCCTAGCCGGTGAGAACATGGCAGCAGCCGCCGTTGCCGGTGGAGGAGGAGGAGGAGGAGGAGGAGGATACAAGGGCAATTTAGGAAGCTTGAGTCTTTCAGAACCAATGGCTCCATCTCCTCATCATCATCCTCTTAGTTTCCCACTATTTCAAGACCTAAACATCTATGGAAATACCAACAACCAAGTCCTTGAAGATCATCATAATAGCTTCCATCATCATCAGAACATAGAGAATCATCATTTCACGGCTAACAATATTGTTGCAGACACCAACATTTACTTAGGGAAGAAGAGACCAAACCCTAGTTTTGGTAATGATGTAATAAGGAAAGGACTTATGATGTGGTCTGATCAAGAACAAGATCTTGTCGGAAACCAACCGACAGATGATGATCATCGGATTCAGATGACTACACATGTCTCAACAGATTTGGATTCTTTGTCAGAAATTTATGAAAAGAAATCGGGTTTATCAGGTGATGATGAAGGAAACAATGATGGTAAAATAATGGAGAAGCCATCACCACGAAGATCACCATTGAGTCCTATGATGAACCCTAGTGTTGGTTTAATACAAGGAAGAAACTCACCATTTGGGTGATACAAATAATTAATTTTAAAATATATGTGATGTATGAAAACGTACGTGAGAAAAAGATATATATTTTGTTAATTATGAGTTTGACTTAGGGTTTAGAGATGAGAGAACCAAAAAACAAATACAAAATTCGATTAGTTTTTCTCGTGTTTAACTTGTACTGAAAATATATTTATATTTTGTTGTTTTAATGTTTAAGCTCTATTTTGTATTTTTGGTAAAATTATGTTTTTAAAATTTTAATATTCTATGTTTGCATAACGTTTTTCCCGCATAATTGAGCTTTTTAGATACACAGTTTTATTTCATACATTTTTGTACTGTTTGATATATCTTACAGTATTATCATTAGTAGCAAAGTATATGTATATATAAATTTATATATATATATATATGTTTAACGTTAAATATGCATGCATGTATATATACATATATTACATATAATATGCCATAACCAGTATATTTATATCATGCATGAACATAACACTATAGGATAAAGAATGAACATAACTCATGTTTCAAGACATGTACGATATATCTTAAAGCTTTTGAATGGGCCCTTTTGCTTTTTCATGAGTTAGTTATTTCTACCTCAAGTTAGTTTGTACTTTGATGCCTTATAGCATATGATTTTGCTAAAATGGGATATCAGCATTGGGAAACTAAATTTTCAAATCAAGCTTTAAAAATTAATGTTTGTGGTAAAAAAAAATGCATATGAGTAAATAAGAAAAAAGGTAGAACAGAACCAGTTGAAATGATTGTGATCCACATTATAGTAAAAGGTTTTTAGGGTTTTGAGAAAACCACATGCAAACATAAAAAAAAAGTTGTAAACTTTGATTCAAAGTTACATACATTAGTCACTTGATTTTATTTGTGTACATGAAAGTTAGGAGGACGAGTTTTGAGATATGCTGGACGAAACATTCGCTTCCACTTTCAAACTTTTTTGAGTTAATATACGATATGTTGACTCGTCTCTAAATGGAAAAAATAATATATAAAGTATTATGCCTCCAAAATTTGTAGCCACAAATCTCTCGACCGGCCCTAGCAAGTATGTGTTTGTGTGTGTGTGTAGAGATTGATAGCTACAAGATCCTTTTCAAAAGAAATAAAAGAACATATATGTCATGAGATAAATTAACCGACATTGAGTATCTATCTTTACTTCTGTTGATATCTTTGTTCTTTATTCTTTTTTTTTCTTTCTTTTTTTTTTGCTTCATATGACCACTAATTAGTACATACAACAACAAAGATTAGTACCTTCTGTCTTAATTCTTAAATTTTTTAATTAAAAGTTTTGCCTTGATAACTAATTATTTTCTTTACTCCATGCATTCAATTAGTCTCAAGAAATTCAAATTACGGCTTATATATGTAGCATATTATATAAAATATATGTACTAAAAGAACTTTTGGTTTAGAGAGAGAGCATATAAAGATATGGTCATCACTGGCATGTAAAGAGAAAGCTCTCTCTGTCTCTCTCTCTCTGTCTCTCTAAAAGCTGAGAAAACAAAAGGCAACAAAAGAGAATCGAAGAAGAAGAATAGATAGAGAGAGATATAAACGCACTCCCATGTGTGCACTTCTCGAGGAAGCTTCTCTTCTCCTTTTAGCTACGCCCTCACACATACTTCCTTCAATTTTTTTTTTTTTGGTCATGATAGTCTAGTGGCAAATAGTTCCTCTCACTAGAGGCAGGTGCAGGGTTCGAACCCTGGTTTCGTGAGATGGATGCAGAGGTGGTGCAACCACTGACCCACTTGCTCCTCTCACACTTCCTTCTAATTACGTTCTGTTTTTCTCTTTCTATATTTATGAAATACTAATATCTTAATTAATTAGACTAAACAATTCATTTTGTGCATCATTCAAAAACTTAATACCTTATTATATACTTTATCCAAATCCATGCATATTCAATGTAGATGTTTGAAACTTTTACCAATATATATATCAAGACATTTTCTCACCTATTTTTATGTAGTTTTCACTATTAAGGATTCAAATCCTATTGCAAGAAAATTACACCAAGGCTAAGTTAATTATTAGAACTATTCATTGCTTTAAATATTTATCCATTTCACTATGTTACTTTCCCGCATTTCACATGCATAAACGTGCATGTGATCGTAGCTTTACTACATATCATAGTTTAAAATAATAGCAATTATAATAATAAAAGGTAATGTTTGTAAGCATATCATATGCTAATTATAAGCAAACTAAAGTACTTATATATTATATAAATAAAGTAATATAAAGGCAATGGTCTCATGGATGGATGGTCTATGCACATTCTTCTATGCAAGTTAAAATACAATCATTTGTTGGCATCTCATTACAATATCGACCTTGGATTCCATTTTTTCCTCCCTTCTTCTATTTTTTTTTCTTTTGTTTTTAAAGAAGGAGATATAGTATACTTCTTTTTTGATAGTTTGTATTATATATTCAAATTTATACTTTATCTTTGGTATATATTGATGTTGAATGCTCTCTTAACAAAGTACATTCCCCAAGCTTCTTTTTTATTCTTTCTTTATATGATATGATTTCTCCATTAGTTCTCTAAACTAACCTTTTTGTTTAGGTTAAAATAACGAACTAGTTTTGGTTCCGATTTATTTTATATTGTAAATTGAAAATAGGAAGAAGAGAGAAAAACCCATTTGTACATTTTCAAGAACGATACAGTTTTTTTTGTTTCGCTAAATGCAAATATAGGATTCGAACCTTGGTTTCGTTAAATGTTAGAATGATACATTTTACTATTATAAGTGTGTGATATTCATTTTATGATTGGCTTCACACAATACTCACCCATGACAAAAATAAACTAATTAAGAATGTTACATTTCCACATTTGCATTTTACTTAGATGGGCCTATAACAATGTCACAGCATAACATTTTTCATATGAACACACACAAAAAATCAATAAATCAACTTTTGACCTATTAATGGGCTTTACTTTACGGCCCATAAGCAAATATGTTTTTTTTTTAATTATTCACATGCTTCAAAAATTCAATTATTGGTCAGAAAATATTATCACTCAAGATCACAAGATCTTTTTGGCGAAATATAAGTTTAAGAGGTAAATAACGAAGTTTGTGAATAGTTGGGGACCAAATGTTAAATATATAGAAAATAAGAAGTTGTTTGTATATACACTTAAGTGTGAAGACCACGACGAGAACAAGAACCCTAGAAACTTCCGGTGACTCGGAGGTTGAGAGAGATGTCGTTTTTGTATGAGAAGAGCAATACATGGAGATGGTTAGTGATGAAGACTCGAGATTCTAGATCTTTCTTCTTCACTTTCGCTACTTTCTGTGGTGTGATTCCTGGGATTATTGGCTATGGTGTTATGCAAGTTACGAATTCTACAAATCCGGAGCTCGAAGCTCGTCTCCGTCAATCGGCACGACCTGAAACCGTCGTATGTAACCTCTCTTATCTCTTTCTCTCCGGTGTAGCCTTTGTAATGATTCCTCCATTTCCGGCGAGAAATTTTGTCGAAATGTATACGTTTTGTTGATTTCGCGAATCATCGGATCTCGAGTATGTTTTTGAATCGGAGATTAGAATACTAATCTGCTGTTGGAGTTGCTCGACTCGATAGTTATTGATGCAAGTTCTTTCGTTTATTGTTTGTTTCCACTGATCATGAATAGCATTTTGATGTTTGTCTTCTTCAAATTGATGCTAGTTAGCTAGATTATTGAGCTTGATGGTTACATTTCTTCATGCATAAGTTATGTAACATTAGTCACTTGCGATGCCTTTTGATTTGTGGAACTTTCGTGAAGAATCAATGAGTAGGCCACTAGATTATTGTGTCTCGTGTTGTTACTTCTTAAGCTTAACGGTTGTATCAGCTTCGTGTTGCGAGCATGGCATTTTAGGTCCCTATAGTTGTTTACATTTGTAGATTACTAGTTTCTGAAGCTAACACCTTCACATTGTTCGGTGTTAACTAGCAATTTCTTGTATATGAGTTCTCGGGTTGCTTAATGTTGACCCGCTTTTGAAGTCCTTTTGTTGAGACTGATACTAGGCCGCATTCTCGGGCTGCTTTTGATGTCTTTCTGCTGATGTATGAACGATGTCTTTCTGCAACCTGTGGTCAGATGATGGGTAAAGTAAACCAAGAGAGGCTAGCTGAATACCTTGGTGAGTTGAAACAGAAGCAGGATACTAATGACAGATACGTGGCTGCTCTAAGAGGCGAGACTTTAACAAGGAAGCCGTATCAAAGAATTCAACCGGTGCCAAAGCCAGAGGACACAGTGACAACTAAAGCTCAGTAAGGATGAAATTCTTTGAAGACTCAGTCAGTGTTAATGGATGCCTCTTATTCGAAGATGACTATGTTTCTTGGCCGTAATGTTTCTTTTCTGTAATCAGCAGTCAGCAACACACAGCTTTTGTGCTTTTCAAATTGTTGCAAACATTCAATCGCTTTCAAACATTTTGTTACAATACCGTGAAACCTATGTTTTGTACATTGTTTATGCATTCATGTTTGCAGTTAGCATATTATGGGAAATTACATAGGTGATGAAAGACAGTATGTGCAAGTGTTTAGTTATGTGCAGACAACAGTTTATCGGCATCGATCACATGTAAAGTCGTAGCCGGCTTGTGATCAGTACTCTGCAGATGGGGCAGTTTGATATCTTGGATCCGCAATCTCCACAAGTCTGCAAAAGGATTTGCAAAGGTAAGTAAACTAATTTTGTTAACGAATAGGTTTGATTAGAAGAGAGGTATGCAAAGCTTACCATGTGACCACAACCGAAAGCCACGTCTTTTCGGTTTGTAAGGCAAATTGGGCAATTCTGCTTAACAGAAAACAATGAGTTCGGATTTTCGACAAGGTACGGTAGCAACAGAGTAATAGTAAGCAATTTCTAGACCTGAGTTTGCTCGTCTGATTCAGGCGATGATAGTTCAGTACGAATAGGAGGCGTGTACAGAATAGGTGGTGGTCTCGGATTTATTTTCTTAGCTGAACCTGTTGTTCTCCTTTATAGATAAAAACAGCAGAAGCAATTAGACCGGAAAAAAATAGCTCTGTTCTGTCTCTTGGAAGGATAACAAAGAGGTCTTATGGAAAGTACCCGAGTAAGCGGAGTTCGATTGCTGCTTGATACTGAAAAGGAATCTCCATGAGAGCAGCAAGAGCAAAAGCAGTTTCTTTGGCAGACACTGATGAATCTCTCTTCATAATCTCCGTAAAATTCACAAACTTTGCAGAGAGCAGATCAAGATCAAGAAGAAACTTAAAGATAGGGGAAAGAATTAGGGACTAAGATGATACCTGAAAGTTGTCGAACTCACGCTTCGGGATCTTATCATCGAACTTTCTCATATCTTCCCATGGCCCGTCTCCAACACCGATTAGTACAATCGATAAAGCATACGAGCTGCAAAGGTAAAAGGAACTTAGAAGAAAACAGAGTTGCGGAAAAAAGAAGAAATTGATTGCAAGGTTATGTTCACCTTGCGTTAACAATGGCGTCGATAGTTGTTTTCTCTTGTTCGCTTAGCTCTCCCTCGGGCATATCCAAACCTCTTGTGACCTTACACATTCAAAGTGTGGCCTATTAAAGTTCTCTGTGTTCTTACTCTATGGTTATACTTCTCTTGAAAAGCTTTAAACTTTACCTGCCCATCAGCGACAATCACCAGAACATGAAACTGTCCTCCGTTCTTTTCGACAATGTCCACCGCAGCATCGATGAGTGGTCCATACGACGTTGGCCCTTTCGAAGAAAAGTTTGAACATAAGCTTTGTGTTTTTAGTATCAAAGGTAGAGATTCTACTAAAGAGGTAATAAGATTACCTGATAAACGCAAGTTAGGTACAAGTCTTCTGTAACATGCTAAGACCTCTTCAAAGCCATGACATGGAGAATTGTCGCTATGGAAACCGAACACTTCTTCGTCGTGCGTCGTTGCTAGATAATAAGCAAGAAAACAAAGTCTAATGAAACAGAGTGTTAAGATGAGATTAACAAACAGAAAGGAACACTCACAATCGCCAAATCCAAAACAAGGAATGAGATTATCTTCGTCGAATGGAGCTAATGTTTGTCCGATTACGAAAATCGCCTTTTCATATGGATTCGGAGTTTCGCCAAGCGCATGTAAACATTTCCCATCGAAAGAAGTTTTCCCTTAATCACATAAAAAAGACAATCACTCTGTTTCAACATTTCGTGTTTTAAATAAAGTTTTAGTTCTGATGGGATCCGATGCATTAGTGCTGGTATTATCACATCCCGTACCAGTCCATTCATTGCTCTTTGTGAAATCAATTCCAAGAATGAGATTAGATGATTCAAGACCAGCTTCTCTTAGAGCTTTTGATACCTTTTTTTGAACATAAAACATCATTCAATAACATAACAACAAAGAACATGGAAGTCGCAAGAAGCACCATGGTAGTGATTATCAAAACGACAAAAGCAACATAACAAAACGAACCTGATCGAGGGAAGAGAAGCGATCAGGGATAAGAGCATACTTCTTCTTTGCGGCATTGATCTTGTCGGAAACAAAGATTGATCGATCCGATTTTGATGGATCATTACTATCTTTAAAACTTCTAGTGTTTTTGTTTTTTCCACTTCCCAACTTCTTAAAGAAATTCCCCATACTAGTAGACATCTCTTTTCTTCTTCTTCTTTCGAGTTGAAATATGTTAAAGGAACTTAGGATAGATTCTTTTGGTGGAATGTTTACTCTTTAAGACAATAACTAATAATAAACTATTTCTTGCTTCACTGTTCTTGATTAAGATTTTAAATTCTTTACTTTAATTTAACGCGTAGTTATTGTTTTTTTTTTTTAATTCTTGTCAACATTCTAATTGTTAATTTTATTTACGCGGCAAGATAAGGCTTTAGTTTATATATATTTTTAAAATTGACTGGTTTTGCTCCCGTCCCTAAAACCTTATGTTTGCTAACGGTCGTTACTAAAAGTTGGTTCAGTTGATCGTTGTCCGAAAAGCCGAATTTTATAGCCAACATAGTCAATTTGATAGGCGTATTAAGGATATATATTTCACGTCGGTAGTTGAAATAAATCTTAAATAGTATATAAAAGACATGAATCAATTTATTTATTGTCAATTAGTTTTAAGTTAGAAGCGCATGTAACTTAACGGTTAAGACTTTAGTGGCACAATTACTAAAACCTATAAGATTAAGGTATAGGATTAAAATGTAAAGAGATGGTTATAACTTTATAAATATTCTATTCATAGAATAGAATGAGTTTGTGACCAAAGATGGACTTAGGAAAAAAGAATGACTTCGTGGTCAAGATAGAATTAGATGCTCTTGTGCTTTCTCCATTATTGTACTCAATCCGTTTTTTCAAAGCTTACTTTAGAGAAATATAAATCCAATAGCCCATAGTGTATTTATTAACACAATACAAGTATTGTTTTTCAAAAACGTTTGAGAGTATGGTTGTCCAAATTAATTAGAACCGAAAATCGAACTGAACAACCAAACTGAAACCGAATCGAATTTAGAAATGCATAAATGGTTCTAATGCTTGAGAATCGAGATAATCCAAACCGAATTGAAATGAAATATTCCAGATAAACGAAAAAGAGCCGAAAATATATAAAATATTTTTTTTAAAAAATCCAAATATTACTAATTCAATCGGAATCGAACTTGAATCGAACTGAAAGTTTTTCGATTCTAATATGGTTCTAAAATTCAAAAACCGAATTAACCGCAAAACTAAAATAACTAAACCGAATCGAATAACCAATTGCTAAACCCTACTTGAGAGCAATTAAGTCTTAATAAAATAAAAAATTAATTCACAATCGATCTTCAAAATTCATCCATGTATTTGAATTTGGTTTCTTCAAAAGCGGGCCCAATTAAATTAGGTTTCGGCCCATATAAATTTAGTCAGGCCCACAAAAAAGTAATGAAGGATCGTGATGGGAATATGCCAGCAACGAAGAAGTG
The DNA here is from genome assembly GCA_900406275.1 of Anastatica hierochuntica. NCBI lineage: Eukaryota > Viridiplantae > Streptophyta > Magnoliopsida > Brassicales > Brassicaceae > Anastatica > Anastatica hierochuntica. The sequence continues at coordinate 7,855 of OVAN01000330.1, read as the reverse complement.
GGCATGTGTCCCCACGTAGTTACTACTAACTCGTAAATGTATTAGTTGTTGTTATAAAATGATTGTTGCTTGCTTTGCATGTCGAGTCTCCGCATGGATCAAAGCTTGAATATGACTTGTCTTGGCCACGTTACGATTTTTTAATTAGATGACAAAAACGTATAAAGCCACGAGTATATCGTGTTTATATTTTTTACGGTAAGATCAAAATGAAATATTCTTTTTTCACATCAATCAAACGACTCTTTTAGTCAAAAATATTTGGTGATTTTTAATTTCTAGATTGAACAAAAGGTAAAAATGTCATTTGACATGTTGAGTTGATCATTTTGAAATGAATAAGAAGTACGTAGACCAATAGTTTATATACTTTTTTAAAATTGTATAAGATAAATATAGTCAATATTTCTATAGTAGAGATCTAAATGAATGAATGCAGTAATAAATTTTAATTCAAAATTTTTATGTTTAAATTCTAGCCTAAAAGCTTCTAGAATATTGTTTCTTGATTTGGTATGATAAGTGAAAAAAGATTTAGGTGACGAAAAAATTGTGATAAGATCAAAAAATTTTAAGTAGATTACGTATTACCAACTGGAAAATCATTGTAACGTGAGACTAAAACCACTAAAAATGTATACATCGAATGACTTTTAAACATTGTACATTATCTAAAATCTATAGTTTGTAAGACCGAACTAGATAAGAACCTATAGTATTACGATTTTAAACGATCATTTTAGTGGTGGATAAAATGTTATGAAATTTTAATCGAACAAAGAGAGTACGGATTTTTAATTTCGCATGTGGCATTATTAAAATATTGAAAATATCGGAATTTTGTATTTGAATTAAAGATTTGTATTTGGTATAGTTGTAAATTTCACATGAATATAAATATGATACAGAATTGCTCTAACTATTTTACAAAAATGAAAAAAAAATTTATAATATATTTTCAAAAATTTAGAAATGAGACATGAAATATTTTTTTGAGCACTAGTGTATATGCATTTCAAAAAAACTTAAATTTTGTTACCATGTAGAAAAGTCAACAAAAAAATTTTGAGGTTTGGTATTAAAAGGAGGACGAAAGACTCGCCTCCTCACTAGATGTTTCCATACAAAACAAATAAAAGCTAATCACGAGAGAAAAAAAAAACTTGTGAGTCATGGCTGAATCAACTCGGCCACTTCTAAACGATTCAAACTCGCAGCCGCAACCACAACCACAACCACAGCCGAGATCTCTGGACGAAACGATCGAGAGATACATTGGAAGTTTTGGGTGGGCACAGTTTCTTCAAGCCGCTTTAGTTTCTTTCTCCGGCGTATTCGACGCTCAACAAACTTTCATCTCCGTCTTTACTGACTTTGAACCGTCGTGGCACTGTATTGAGACTGACTCGTTCTGTCACGAGTCAGTCTCTAACATATGTATTCTCCCAAAATCATCGTGGTCATGGGATCTATCTCCTCATGTATCTGTCATATCTGAGTGGAGTCTTCAGTGTTCAGGCTCGTTCGTTAAGGGTTTGCCGGAAAGTTCGTTTTTCGTCGGATGTTTAATCGGCGGTTTGATTCTGTCTACTTTAGCAGATTCTTCACTCGGTCGTAAAAACATGTTGTTTCTCTCTTGTCTTTTGATGTCTATATCGACGATGCTTACTGTTTTCTCACCTAATATTTGGGTGTATGCGTTTCTTCGATTCGTTAATGGGTTTGGTCGAGCTACGATTGGGACTTGTGCGCTTGTTCTCTCGACGGAGCTTGTCGGAAAAAGATGGCGTGGACGTGTCGGAATCATGAGTTTCTTTGGGTTCATGCTTGGCTTCTTGTCTTTACCTTTAATGGCTTTCATCAACCGAGGAAACTCATGGAGAGTTCTTTATATTTTTACTTCGATTCCGACTATAGTGTATTGTGTTCTTGTTCGATTCTTCGTTTGTGAGTCTCCGAGATGGCTTTTCGTTAGAGGTCGTAGAGAAGAAGCTATTTCGATTCTTAAAAGAGTTGCTTCGATTCCGAAAACTGATCATGATGGTTCAATCTCCATGAGCTTTTCGAGTTTACCGGTTCAAGAAGAGGAAGAAGATGAGAAGAAGAAGACTAATGTTAACTTTTATGCAGCCATGAAGGTGTTGGTGGAAAAGAGATGGGCACTTAAGAGACTTTCCGCGGTAATGGCTGTAGCGTTCGGGATCGGTTTGGTTTACTATGGGATGCCATTAGCGTTATCGAATCTTGATTTCAATGTTTATTTAAGCGCAGCGTTTAACGCGTTGATGGATTTGCCTGCCAACCTCATTACGCTTTTCCTAGTGGATAAATTAAGCAGGCGAAATGCGCTGATTGGGTTCACCGCGTTAGGCGGGGTTTCCAGTGTTCTCATATTCGCGTTGCAGAATATGAGAATTGGAAACCACGGGGTGTTACAATTGGTATTAGAGCTAATTTCTTATTTTAGCGCGTGTTCGGCTTTTAACATTGAGATGATATACACAATCGAGTTGTTTCCGACGTGCGTTAGGAATTCGGCTATCGCAATGGCTAGGCAAGCATTGGTACTTGGCGGGGTTTTTAGTCCGATTATGGTAGCGGCCGGTCGAAAAAACGGGGTTTGGTCATTCGGGTTGTTCGGTCTTGCAATAAGTTTGTTGGGATTGTTTGCGGTTGGATTGCCAGAGACTAGAGGAAGTGATCTATGCGATACTATGGACGAGGAAGAGTGCAAAGATCGGTGGAGTAACACCAACAACGTGGTTGCATGATGTGTGATAAATTTTTTTTTTTTAAATGCATGTGAGTTAATGTAGAGATTTAATTAATACTTATCTTCAATTTATCATTTATGGTTTTCAACATTTCATTTTTGGTTATTAAAATATTATCTAAAAATAGTATAAAAAAATATGACTAGTTCTTAATAATTTTCCCAACATTTAACTAAACAAGATTACTATATAATTAATCAAAGACGATTTCGAGTTTCAAGCGATAAAACTAAAACGTGTGATCATTGTTATCCATCGTAATCTTGTTTTACTATTCGTTAAATAATTTACATATACATTTCAATTTTAATATTAATAAAATTTCAACGTTAAGAAATTATATAATTATACTTAAACAAAAACGATTATGATCAATGGGGTTGTTGGTAGTTGGCTATTTGGTAATAGTGAATGAGAAAAACGAACCATGCAATAATATTGTACACTTGTTCCATAGATTTTTTTTTTTTTGGGTCAAATTCGATAGATATGGTTTTAAATGCCAATTATTGTCATTTATTTAAATCAATCTACCTATATAACAACTCACAATGCAATATTATTTTGAATTTCTAACCCAAAATGTTCTACAAACTTTTTTGTGTGTTATGCAACTTTTGCTAAAACCATACACTTTCATATGCCAACTTTATTTACATTTACTCAAAATATACTATGCACAAACTTTTTTTTTTTGGTTATATGACCTTTTGTGATTGGACTTTCACATATATTCATTGTATATGTATAGTTTCACTTTCATATGTAGCAAATATATTAATTTATTTTCTGATTTTTCTAATTTTGTAATTTACATTTTCCTAAATAAGATATGATAATAACATAATTAGAGAATACCAAGAAATAAGCCAGAGAAGTTATAAGACTAACCAAAAAAAAATCATAAATTAAGTTATATGCACCCCAAAATAAAAAAATTACTCTCTCTCACCCTCAATTTTTTTTTGGTTCTTTTTTCCCTTTACAATAGAGGGACAAAATAACAAAATTTAATTAATATTTTTTTGTTTAAACCAATTAAATAATTTTTAAAGGTTATAACTATAATTTTTAATAGTTATATGAGAAAAACTATTTGCCACTAGGTTATATGACAAAAAAAACACACATTAAAGCTTGTTTTGCTTAATTAAAATGAAATTAAATATCAATATTATCAGCAATTTTTATAAGAGAAAAAGAAATGATGCATGGGCCCAAATATAATGTATTGAGTTTAAAGCAAAGCCCATTAGAGTAATTTGGGCCTAAAAATGTATTAGCTCCTGACCCACAAGGGCTTAGATAATTACTCTCACATAAATTATTTATTTCAAATGATGTTTTACAATTTTTTTTTTTTTGTGATATCTGTTTTGGGGAAAAGCTTCTGCTGCTTTCTAAAGCCTCTCTGGTTTTAAATGTTTTAGGGTTTTAGCCATAGGAAGAGATCGGAGAAAATCGCCATCTCTAGAGATTAGGTAAGGTTTTGATTCTTCAAACTCTATCATCTTCGATGATCCGTGGAAGAACAGCGAAACTAATTCCTAGAAATGTCATCCTCAAGCTTCGTCGGAGTTCCATTTCTGAATCTCCATTGCTTTCTTCGACTTTCGCCGGAGATTACTCCTCCGGCATCCGATTATTGCGTTTTTTCACCGTCGGTGATGCCTTTTGTGTATCGAGAAACGTTGATTCTACTAAACAAAGTCTGAGTTTCGTCAGAAGATTTTGTAGTGATAAGATAGGAAGTAGTGAATCTAGTGGATGGACGGAGGAAGTAGAGTATTTAGACGAATCGGGTAGTGTAATACATAGCGGTAAAGGGATAAGATCTGTAGAGCCAGGGCTTGATGATCATGTAATGGTTGGTGGGTTGAAGAAGCCTTTGATGAATGCTTCTGCTGTTGCTAAGATTGTTGAAGTTGTGGAGAGGTGGAAATGGGGGCCGGAGTTAGAGACGCAATTGGATAAGCTCCAGTTTGTGCCGAACATGGTTCATATTACGCAGTCTTTGAAGATTGTTCAGGATGTTGATGCGGCTTTGAGTTTGTTTAGGTGGGCTAAGAAGCAGCCTTGGTATTTGCCTTCGGATGAATGTTATGTCGTGTTGTTTGATGGGTTGAATCAGGGTAGAGATTTTGTGGGGATACAGACATTGTTTGAGGAGATGGTTCAAGACTCGAGTGGTCATGATGGTTTGTCGCTTGGTGCGTATAACCAAGTGATTCAGTATTTGGCTAAAGCTGAGAAACTTGAGGTTGCTTTTTGTTGTTTCAAAAAGGCTCAAGAGTCAGGATGTAAAATCGATACGCAGACTTATAACAATCTGATGATGTTGTTTCTGAACAAGGGTTTGCCGTACAAGGCGTTTGAGATTTACGAGAGCATGGAGAAAACTGATTGTTTGTTGGATGGGTCAACTTATGAGTTAATAATCCCAAGCTTGGCCAAATCTGGCCGTCTTGATGCAGCTTTCAAGCTTTTTCAGCAGATGAAGGATAGGAAACTTCGTCCAAGCTTTAGTGTGTTTTCTTCTCTTGTTGATTCAATGGGAAAAGCTGGTCGGTTGGACACATCAATGAAGGTTTACATGGAAATGCAGGGCTTTGGCCATAGGCCATCGGCTTCTATGTTTGTTTCATTGATTGATTCCTATGCTAAGGCTGGAAAGCTGGATACTGCTCTTAGGCTTTGGGATGAGATGAAGAAGTCAGGTTTCAGGCCTAACTTTGGATTGTACACAATGATCATTGAGTCTCATGCAAAATCAGGAAAGCTCGAAGTAGCAATGTCGGTGTTCAAAGACATGGAGAAAGCTGGGTTTTTACCGACACCATCCACGTATTCCTGTCTGTTAGAGATGCACGCTGGTTCCGGGCAAGTAGACTCAGCAATGAAGATCTATAATTCTATGACTAATGCTGGTTTAAGGCCTGGGCTGAGCAGTTATATATCCCTTCTTACACTTCTGGCCAACAAAAGACTCGTCGATGTTGCTGGGAAGATACTACTCGAGATGAAAGCAATGGGGTATTCGGTAGATGTTTGCGCTAGTGATGTTCTGATGATATATATCAAAGATGCTTCCGTGGATCTTGCTTTGAAATGGCTTAGGTTCATGGGTTCTTCAGGGATCAAAACAAACAATTTTATCATCAGGCAGTTATTCGAATCATGCATGAAACAAGGTCTGTACGATTCAGCTAGGCCTTTGCTCGAGACACTCGTGCATTCTGCAGGGAAAGTTGACTTGGTGCTATACACTTCGATTCTCGCCCATCTTGTCCGTTGCCAAGATGAAGATAAAGAGAGGCAATTGATGTCAATCCTCAGCGCTACCAAACACAAAGCTCACGCCTTCATGTGCGGTCTTTTCACGGGGCCAGAACAGAGGAAACAACCGGTTCTAACTTTTGTCAGAGAGTTTTACCAAGGGATTGATTACGAACTCGAAGAAGGAGCTGCCAGATACTTTGTCAACGTCCTTCTCAACTACCTAGTCTTAATGGGTCAAATAAACCGAGCTCGATGTGTCTGGAAAGTAGCTTACGAAAACAAACTCTTCCCCAAAGCCATCGTCTTTGACCAACACATTGCTTGGTCACTCGACGTGAGAAACTTGTCAGTTGGAGCCGCACTCATAGCCGTGGTTCACACTCTTCACAGGTTCAGAAAACGAATGCTTTACTACGGTGTAGTCCCTAGACGTATAAAGCTAGTCACAGGACCGACACTGAAGATTGTAATAGCTCAAATGCTTAGCTCGGTTGAGTCGCCATTTGAGGTCAGCAAAGTCGTGTTACGAGCACCGGGGGATTCGGTTATGGAATGGTTCAAGAAACCGATCGTGCAACAGTTTCTACTGAACGAGATACCGTCTCGAGCGGATATATTGATGCATAAACTGAATGTGATGTTCCCAAGCTCTGCTCCTGAGTTTAGATCAATGTCACCTCCTAAACCACTCATGTCCTCGAAAGCATTTTAAACAGAGGAGACAAAAACAAAGTCATGATGAAGTTTGTGAAATGATCTTCAGTTTTATAGTTTGTGTTCTGTTTCAGAGATCTCATCATTGTTGTTAATACTTGTTTGAAAGAAAAATAGTAAGCCTCCAAATCAATTAGCCAAACGAGGGATTAATTAATGGATTTGTTCGTCCTTATCCTGGATAGGAATTAATCTATCCGTGTATCCAAACACCAGTCTTCACTCACTTTTGCTACTTCGAGATCAAAGTTCGTTCATGGCTTCCGATAGAAGACAAAGAAGATTCCTTTAGCCGATCTTCCTCTCTGAAAAATTTCTTGTTTCTGTGCAGAGGAGCCTGTGCGGAGAAGAGATCTCGCCGGAGCCTCCCTTGGAGACGGCGGAAGAAGCTTCCCGGCGAGCAGAGATGGCTGGAAGAGTCGATTCTGATTTTTTTTTCAACAGTTCAGCTTTTTTTTTTCGGGTATATGGATTTTGGGTTTAATTTGAGTGGGCTAAAATGTTACTTTGGCCCAACTCATTTTAAAAAGCCCGTATAAAAATACGGTTTAAAATACTCGGTTTGGACGCGGTTTGGCACGCAAATCGAAGTCGGTTTATNCACGCAAATCGAGGTCGGTTTATGTCGGTTATCATGGTATAACGGGGTCCGTTTCCCGTTCAAACGGAGTCCGTTCGCGTTGACACGTGTCCGTTTTGCGTTGACCCGCGTAGGACACGTGTTTTTTTTTAATTTTTTTTTTTTTGCTAATCGCCGAAATTTCTCTCTGAAACCCTAACATCTTTCAATCTTTGGTTTGCTTCGTTGTAGATCTCTTTGATTCTGATTTTAGCTATCGTTTTTGAGTTATTGGATCGGCGATAAGAATGGCGGCAACATCGCCACTGTATAATGNCTAACATCTTTCAATCTTTGGTTTGCTTCGTTGTAGATCTCTTTGATTCTGATTTTAGCTATTGTTTTTGAGTTATTGGATCGGCGATAAGAATGGCGGCAACATCGCCACTGTATAATCAGCTTCAGGTTTTGAATCTCACCTTTGTTTTGCTTTCAGAAATGTCGAATGTTCGGTGAAATCGAGTTTGAT
>OVAN01000329.1:54987-66048 GCA_900406275.1 Anastatica hierochuntica | reverse complement strand
CGTTTTTTTTGGTTTTTCAGTTTTTGGAACCGTTACATATTCATTTACGATCTTTGAAGTTTCAGATCCATTTCAAGTCTGTTTAAAATATCCCGATCCGAACCAAAAATACCCGAAAATATCCGTTTCGGTTCCGTTTTAGATCCGTTTTTTTTGGTTTTTCAGTTTTTGGAACCGTTACATATTCATTTACGATTTNTTCATATTCGTTTCAGATCTGTTTAAAATATCTCGATCCGAACCCAAAGTATCCGTTTCGGTTCCGTTTCAGATCCGTTTTTTTTTGTATTAATCATTCAATAAATAAAAACTTTATATTTAAATATAATATTTATTTTTTCATGTAATAATCATTCAATAATTAAATATTTAATATTTAAATATAATAATCATTTAATAATTATTATTTAAAATTAAATGTATTTTTTCTAAGGACTTCGTATGGAGTCTACCATTGGACATGCATTTTGAATTGAGATCCTTAACTATTCAAAAAAACAAAACAAAACAGAAAAACAATTAAAAAAAAGGTAAGGACTCCGTCCATAGTATCATGGATAGAGATGCTCTTATATGTCAAGAGCTATATGATTATACTTTTATCCAACATATAAAAAGTTTGGTTTGTATTAACAACCTATATAACAATACAAACTAATGATGATCATTTTATTTATATTATTTCTTGTGCTAGCTGTGGGATTCCACATTTTATATATAAGTCAATTGTTAATTATTAGAATTTAACATAAATCAAATGGGAGAAACAATACACTACAAAAGTTTGAGATAAATTATTGTATAAAGGAAGAAAAATACAAAAAGAAGAAGTTTGGAAGGTAACAAAGCACCAAACAAAAACCTTTGACTTCATCCCAAAAGAGATAAATTAATAACCAAACAAGAAACACAGAGTAATATCAATGGATGGTTTAATCCCAATGGCGTTTAGAGCTTTGAAGAAGAACATAAGTCGCCGTCGTTACGAGTGTCTCTCCTCCTCCGGTTCAACTCATAAGTCATATGACTTTGTTTCAGAAATGAACGTCGATAGTCACCACCACCATCGCCGTCGCTGGTCTATCGGAGATTTCTCTTCGCTACCAAGCCGTGAAACAAAAAGAAGCGGCGGTGGATCACCGGAGAAGGGTATCTCTCCGCCGCGAGAAGGTCAACTCGTGAGATTCAAGAGCAGTAGATTGTTTTCTTGCATCTCAGGTAAATAATCTTTATCAATTCAAGAAAGCTCTCAAACACAAAACAAGAAAGACAAAAAGTCAGAAAATTTGAGTTTTGTTTCAGGTTGAGGTTGATTTTTTATTTGCAACAATATGTTATTGTCGTGGGAGAATCATGTAGATATCGTTTATATTATATGATCTTTGATATCGTTTACGGTTGGGGTTTGTTTGTGGAGTTGTATATTTGTTGGGTCTTAAGCAAGAAAAAGAAAACTTGTATGGACCAAATTGCAAATAATGATTTATTTCAATCTAGTCCTCGCTAAATGCGAAATTTTCGGTACGGCTAAAAAACTTTTTGAATATTCTACAAAGTGACACTGCGTCTATAGAGAACTTCTTCATCACTCTCATCTTCTTCTTCCTGATCAGACACAGTCTCATAACCACCATGCATTTGTAACTTCCCGGCCATGTCGAACATCGATCAACGCATGTTTCCCTCTCTCAAAACATCGATCATGTTGTAGATTCGCTGGTCTGCTTTCAGTCGAATCTGCAGTTTGATGAAACAACAATTAGTATTCGTTATAGAGATAAGAGTGTGAGCTAACATTCAGTTTCGCAGTATCAAGTGAGGGAAAGGAGAAGTTTTGAGAACCTTTTTGGCAAGGAATAGCACGGCATCAACAGTGCCCTCTGCGTATATTGATCTGCCACAGACATTGTGCTGGAACTCAAAGGAGACACTGATAGAGAAAAACAGAGAAAAGAGAGTTAGTTATGAAACAGACACACATTTACCATAGAGATACAGAAAAAGTATAAACATTGTTCTTCAGATATTGCATTACGTTTCATCGGGTGATGTCAAGTGATAAAGATGGAAAGCGTGGCCAGAGATGTGCTCTTCGGGAACCCCCACCATCTCGACTTGCTGTTTTGGATCTCGAATCAATTGTATCTACCACAAAAGTTGTATACACAGAAAATTCATATTCCGAGAGTAAATTTATCGTTTTCTAGATGTATAGAAAGGACGAGCAATGCACCTGATCCATGTCGTAAGACACACCCAATTTCTGGAAGCAAGAAATAACAGCTTTTGCTGTTCCGGATGCATCCAATTTGCTAGCTTGATGAGACTCCATCACCTACATATATCAAGAAGCGATATTAAACTCACAGAGAAAAATAAACCGCATTTGGAATGTATATAACAACAGAACGAAAAGTACCTCCAAGGAATAACCAGAGAAGGCTCCCGGAAACTGCTCAGCCATGATCTCCATGGCCGCAAGAAACGCAACAACCTAATAGACCAACATAGCACATATGTATGAGCTTAAGGATCTTAATCTACATGGATAGGTAACAATCCTTTTTGCAGAAACATCTGAACACACGTACCTGTTTACCCATCTGTGGGGAAATCACAGCATAAATCTTTGCTTCGTCAACGGTTTCATACAATTTGTTTCGATCTCCACCAGTTGTTCCCATGACGAAAGGAACACCTACTTTGCTATACAGCTCCGCATTATCTACATTTTGCGAAAATTTCCAAACTTGATATCAACTAACAAAAGACAATTGCAGATACTGTTGCATTCACTTGCAAAGATTCCAAACTGATTCAGGGAGAACAAGGGTTGCTCCCCCGGCCAGAATACAAGCATATAGTTCAGAATACAACTATGCCTTTTGATGGTAGAAATGGGAGAGATTATGGAGTTACCATTTACTGCAGAAGGAATCGTGTAGTCGACAACAATTAGCTCCGGATGCTTCTCAAACACCGAAGAAAGAACTTTTTCTCTCTCGGTAGGACCGTGCACAGTAATCTCCTTTCCACAGACTTCAACTATTTGACCGTCTTCACCCGCAGATCCAAACGAAATGGGAACAATATTTACTCCTGCAGAGTCTGCTGCTTTGATTACAGCTTTCCCCATTTTGCCACTGCATCCATTCACCTGTTTGTATAAAAGATAAAGATTATAGTTCAACCCAACAATCAACCATGACCTCTCAAGATTGCTATTGACAAGCTTTGACATTTCTACTACATTTCAAACTTAAATCGAAATGCAATGTCAAATCTCACAACTTTGAGTCATCAGATGATCAAATTACCATAATGGATATGCCATTTCCAGGCAAAACAGACTTCATGGCCTCTTCACCTGCCTCCGCCGTTGCCGTCGCCGTCACGGATAAAACAACCGGAAGACGCCGTGTCCTAATTCCCACGAAACTAAAACGCCCATTTCCGCCTTTCCTTGCCGTCTGATTCGTTCTAGAAGCAAATGCGAGACGCGAGTTCACTGGGCGATGAAGAAACGCACTTGAAGATGCCATTAACCTGTGATCAAAATGCGTTTATCATCTCCATCAATCAAAACCAAATCTCTGACGTGAAGTTTCTAGTTTTCAAACAGTACCCATTCGTTGCCATTGCTGATTTACTTCTCCCCGGAGACGAAAGTCTTCTTCTTTGTTGCCACAGAACAAAAAGTTAGAATCTTTCTCTCTTGTCTGGAAATTTTCCGGCCGGCGAGAGTTTGGGATTTAGGGTCTAGCTTATTCCCTTTTTCCACCAAACCGGAGATCTCTTAACCGAACAGTTGGATTCAATTAAACCGGAATATAATTAACCGGAAGTCTTAAACCGATTAATGGGAGACTAAAGGGAGCTTCTGAGAGACTGAGACTATCTCAAACGGACGAAAAAAATGGAGTCGTTAGCTTCGCCGCCGTGTCTCCGCTTAACACCGACGGCTCACCGTCATCTCCGCTCGCGTAAATCTTCCTCCGCCTGTTTTATTCACGGTGGCTTTTCTGTAAACAAACCCAATAGCCTCTCATTCTCCTCATCCACATCCGGTAAGCTTTGGTTTTTTCGCAGTTTCTCTAAATAGCTCAAAACGATTTTCTCCTTTTCGCAATTTCGTGATGAAATGTTAAAATTTGTGTTTTGGGTTTGCGTCATCACTAGCTATAGAGAAGGAATCACGCTCTTCGTTCACACAGATTGCTGCTGTTCGACATGTTACTGGGTCTCTTCTCAGAGGCAAAGGTCTTAGATTTGCCATTGTGAGTTCTCTCTATAGCCTTATTGATTCTCTTAGTAATTGGCATTTTCAGTGAGCTTTGTTTTCATTTGTGCTTTGATTCAAAAAGGTTGTAGCTCGTTTCAATGAAGTTGTGACAAAGTTGCTTTTGGAAGGAGCTATTGAAACTTTCAAGAAGTATTCAGTCAGAGAAGAAGACATTGAAGTAAAAAGTCTCTTGCTTTTAGATGATTGTATGAATAAAGATCTTAGCTTTCACAAAGCTAACGATTCTCCTTTCTTTTTCATTTCAGGTTGTATGGGTTCCTGGTAGCTTTGAGATTGGGGTTGTTGCACAAAATCTTGGGAAATCGGAAAAATTTAATGCCGTTTTATGTATCGGCGCTGTGGTATGATTCTTGTTTTTAAACAAATCTATGTTGCTGACACTTGCTTAGAGTTGGATTTTGATATTCTGTGTCGTTCTTGTTGTGGTTAGATAAGAGGAGATACCACACATTATGATGCTGTTGCCAACTCTGCTGCATCTGGAGTACTTTCTGCTGGCATAAATTCAGGTTTATCTCGATACATTCATTTGCTGGATATGCATTTAGGACAAGCGCGTTGTGTTGAAAATGGATAAAGATCGGTTTTCTTGCTCTTGTCAGAGTTTTGGATAACTAAATTCGATATTCATCAGTTAGTTCTTCAAATTTCTGTCATTCACTGTTAATGTTATCTTCTCTTGCATTTAGTTCGGGCTTTGTCGCAGTCATTAAATCTTATAATTCCGAATTTTTCAGGAGTTCCATGCATATTTGGTGTATTGACATGTGAAGACATGGATCAGGTTAAGTTTAGTTATGCAAAAGTTGATCGTATATAGCTTATTAATCACAATAGATAAATCCTGAATTTGTTAATGTCTAGGCTCTGAATCGTTCTGGTGGCAAAGCCGGCAATAAGGGAGCAGAAACTGCATTGACGGCGGTAAGTATCATTCTGATTCAAATCCGTTATTCCGATATCAATTCCACTAAGCAAGTGGCTCATGTTATTCACCCATTTCTACAGCTCGAAATGGCGTCTTTGTTTGAGCACCACCTCAAATAGCTCTGCTCCTCAATGTCAACGATCCCTTATGAGTACTTGTTGCTGTTGTTGCATTCCAAAATTGTACCTCAAGGATAAAGAGTGGCAAAATACTTAAAACGCTTTTGGTCTTGTATTGAATTTGGGATCGAGTGGGGCTTTTTCTGCACCTATTAAAAGTATGGTCTTCTTTGTCATAATATATAGAAATTGAGGTGTCGAAATGAATTTCTACGAGGCTTTTTTTTTCCTGGCCCAATTAAAGACCAGTTAGTACAAGGATGAAATCTTTTTTGTCGGCTAGTTGTCACGATTATATCATTGGTTTATATAGGTGAAACACCAACCAAGTTTCATTTTATTCCAAACATAAGATAAATACATAATTACTCTAACAAAGAAACATAGTTATTTACCTTTATAATTTCTTTTTGTTATCATGTTGTAAGTATATATAGACCTTTTAACTAGGTAAAATTCTGATAGTGATGTTAATATATATAATAGAATTTGCGCATGTTGTAAACTTATTAGGTGCAATTGAAAGTAGGTGGTTGCGCATCACCAGTGCAGATGTTGAGGAACTGATTAGCCGACGAAGTAGTGGCATTGACATTTATTATGCCGGGAATCCTGTATTTAGCGAGTTGACAGGCACATAAAAGCCTTTGAGGACCACCAAGCTCAGTTATGAGAGTGCAACATTGGGACGGATTTCTTGGGTTGAGGAGATTGCGGATTAAGTTGAGGCAAATACGGAAGCCAACCAAGTCCAGAGGACACATCGAAGGCGGAGGTTGGGCCGCGGTGAAGACCAAGAAGACTAGGTAGAGAGCCATGATTGTTGTCATCTTCTTTGAAGCCATATTGTTGTAGTTTGGAGAGATTGAGAAAAAGAGTGTGAGTTATTGTATTTGGAGGTTAGGATTCGTAATTATAATGCTTAGAAGATTTAGGTATGTAATAGACTAATAGTAGTTTACTTACATATATAAAAGAAGCTTGTGTAAAATGTAGTCACACTTCCTATAAAATCTTAATTATCAAACTTGAACGTAACGTTTTTTTAGAATTTACTTGTGGCAAAACTTGAACGTATAGTATTGTTTAGGATATCATACTTCAATGAATTCATGAGCCTCACCTATGATTATTTTTCGTGAACGTCTCAATATATGTTTTCGATTACTCATCTGCAAATTAATGATTTATACCATAAAAGTACCCTGATTCATTTGGATAGTCAATGTTATTTTCAAATAACAATTTCGTAAAGAGACCTAATTCGCATATACCACATTCTTACAAAGAGATCCGATCGATCTTAACCAAAATAATTGGAAGCATACATAATTTGAAGTTGAAGATTGGAAATGAGAAGTAACAAACAACATAGCATCCACCATTATATGCTTTACCATCTTTCTTATATCAATTCATTCAATGTTTATTCTTATTTCTCTTGTTATCCTATTTTCTAACAATAGCTTTTTCATGTTTTGGTATTTAACCAAAGGAAAAAAATAGTGATATTGGAAAACTAAATAAAGTAAAGCTAAAAACATTATACTCTATTATACTTCAATATACGAATTGTAAATTAGATGCAATGTGTATGGTATATTATTTTTCTTTTAAAAAATGACCAAAAGAATTAAATTTCTTTAACATAAAAATCATTGTTTCAAAGTTCAAACCTTCATTGTTTCACATCAAACATACCCATGTCATTGTCTATTATTGTGTATAGCTTGTTGGTATAAGCTTGAAACCGAGGACAATTGCTTGAGATAGAAGAAGTCGTCTAAACCGAGCCAATGGTTTAGACATGAAAGACAAAACCGGTTAGTAGTTGATTTAAGATCTTTTAGGAGTTATCTAAAAGATAAATAGAGTTTTCCTTTTTGTTTTTAAGAATTGGTTTTAGATATTATAAATAGCTAAGTTTTAAGAAGCATTAGGTTTTTGTTAATTACTTTTGAGAACTAGAGATTATGTTTTGGAGTTTGGAGATTAATAAAGAGAGGAATTCTTTATTACTTGAGATTGTTTTGCAAACACAAAGTTCAATCGATTCTACACGTGGTATCAGAGCTTAAAAGGTAGAATCGTTAGAACTTGAAACCGAAACAACTCTCTGTTTCGATCTTATCATAAACGTGTGATCATAGCTGAGACAACTCCGGAAAACACTCGTGTGATTTCATCGAGATAGAGAAGGTCATGTTCGGCGAGATTGTTGTCGCAACAACCGCGGCCAAAGACGGCGGAGGAGCAGGCGGAAGTTCATCGTCAATCCAATGCCCTATGCTTACACCTACAAACTATACATTCTGGACTATTCGTATGAAAGCCATGCTCAAAGTACATAAAGCCTGGGAAGCTATTGAAGTCGACACAGCAGAAGGAGAAAAAAATGACGTAGCAGTTGCTTTGTTACTTCAATCACTTCCTGAGACACTTGTTTTGCAAGTTGGTGAGCTTGGTAGTGCTAAAAGGATCTGGGATGCAATCAAAACACGACATGTAGGTGCTGATAGAGTAAAAGAAGCGAGGCTACAAATTCTAATGGCAGAATTTGAGAGATTGAAGATGACAGATAATGAAACAGTTGATGCATTCGGGGGGAGATTAGCTGAAATTGCATCGAAGTCCTCGGTCCTGGGAGTGGTTATTGAAGAATCGAAACTTGTGAAAAAGTTTCTTACAAGTCTCCCACAAAGAAAATTCATACACATTGTTGCTTCATTGGAGCAAGTCCTTGACTTGAACACCATAGGCTTTGAAGAAGTGATAGGACGAATGAAAGTCTATGACGAGCGAATAAGGGCTGCAGAAGATTCACATGAAGACAACAGTAAACTAATGTATGCGAATATGGAGACCTCTAGCCAGACTTACCGAGACACTAACAGTGAGACACGAAACCGAGGAAGAGGAGGCCGATTTGTACCAAGAGGGAGAAGACGAGGTAGATGGAACTCCTATGGACCGAGAGATGCTTCCAAAATCACATGTTATAGATGCGATAAGCTAGGACATTATGCGTCCCAATGTCCTGATCGTCTTCTAAAGTTACAAGAAGCACAGGAGAATGAGAAAGATGACACACAGGAGGCGGATGAACTTATGCTGAATGAGGAGATCTTTCTCCACGAGAAAAATGTTGAACCCGAAAAGTATGAGACCAACATTGGTGACGATGTATGGTATCTTGACAATGGAGCAAGTAATCACATGTCTGGAGACAGGAGATACTTCTCGAGCATTGATGAATCAATTACGGGGAAAGTTCGTTTTGGAGATGATTCACGCATAGACATTAAAGGGAAAGGTGCGATTTCTTTTACTGACATGAATGGAGAACCTAGAATCCTAGCAGATGTTTATTACATCCCGGATCTTAAGAGTAACATAGTGAGCCTTGGACAAGCCACTGAATCCGGATGTGATATAAGGATGAAAGGAGAAGAATTAACAATGCGTGATCATAAAGGAAGATTACTTGCTAAAGCTATGAGATCAAAGAATCAACTCTACAAAGTAAGAATGAGTCTAGTGAGACCAGCAACTTGTCTTCAACTTACGGCCAAAAACGAGTCAAGTCGATGGCATGAGAGACTTGGTCATGTTAATAATGAAACTATAAAGATGATGGTACAAAGAGAGCTAGTACATGGCATTCCAAGCGACTTCTGCAAAGTAGCCCGTGAAGTCTGCGGGTCATGCCTCCTCGGTAAACAAACACGCAAGCCATTTCCGCAGACTTCTAGCTATAGAGCAGACGAGCTCCTACAGCTCATTCACGGGGACCTCTGCGGTCCTATCACACCGAATACACCATCGGGAAACAAGTATGTTTTCGTGGTCATTGATGATCACTCAAGATATATGTGGACTATCCTCCTGAAAGAAAAGAACGAAGCCTTGGAGAAATTTAAACGGTTGAAAGTTATGGTTGAACAAGAGACCAATAAAAGAATTCAAGTTTTCAGAACGGATCGAGGAGGAGAATTCATCTCTCATGAGTTTAATCTATTCTGCGAAAATTCTGGAATCAAAAGGCATCTAACTGCTCCATATACACCACAACAAAATGGTATAGTTGAAAGACGAAATAGGACTATGATGGAAATGACAAGAAGCATGTTGAAACACATGAAAATGCCAAACTATTTTTGGGGAGAAGCAATTCGTCATTCAACATATCTTCTAAATCGAGTTGCAACAAGAGTTGTCAAAGATAAAACTCCCTATGAAATATTTAAAGGAAAGAAACCAAATCTTAGTCATCTAAGAACTTTTGGATGTGTTAGCTATGCAAAAGTCGAGAAAAATTTGTTGAAGAAATTGGATGACAGATCTAGAATACTTGTTCACTTAGGAACCGAACCGGGTTCAAAGGCATATCGTCTCTTTGATCCTAATAACAAGAGAATTGTGGTAAGTAGAGATGTTGTTTTTGATGAATCAAAGGGATGGTTATGGTCACAAGGAGATTCACATGATCAAAAGACTAGACAAAACTTTGAGCTTACTTTGGGTGAACATGGAAATCGCGGGCTGCATGAGTTTCTTCATCCCATCGGTGAAGAGACAGGGAACAAAGTTGCAGAGTACACGAGTGAACATGAAGGAGAAGGAGGACATGATGAGCGGCAGATTGAAGAGCAAGGATCGGATGCTGATGATTCAGATCATGGTCCATCTAGCTCCTTGCCGGAGTTGACGTCTAGTGGCGAAGAAACTCACCAACCGCAGGCTGGTCTGGTTCCGCGAAGGTCGAGCAGGGTGGTTAATAAACCAAAGTACCTTGAGGACTATGTCCTGCTCGCGGAGGAAGAAGGAGAAAAGCTGATGCTAATAATGAACAATGAACCATATAGCTATGATGAGGCTAAGAGCTCAAGAGAGTGGACACTAGCTTGTGAAGATGAAATCGAGTCCATCAATAAAAATCGATGTTGGAGCTTGGTAGACTTACCATATGGAGTCAAGCCCATAGGACTCAAGTGGATTTTCAAGATAAAAAGAAACTCTGATGGAAGTATTAATAAGTACAAAGTCAGGCTTGTTGCGAAAGGATATGTGCAAAAGTATGGAGTAGACTACGAGGAGGTGTTTGCTCCTGTCGCTAGACTCGAGACAATACGTCTACTTGTTAATCTCGCAGCATCACATGGCTGGGAAGTGCATCACCTAGATGTGAAAACCGCATTTTTGCATGGAGAATTGAAGGAGACAGTCTATGTAACACAACCAGAAGGCTTTGAAGTCAAGGGAAGCGAAGGGAAGGTCTATAAGCTTAGTAAAACACTCTATGGACTAAGACAAGCTCCTAGAGCCTGGAACAACAAATTAAATAAGATTCTCATCGAGTTAAAGTTTGAAAAATGCGTCAAGGAGCCGACGGTTTATAAGAGAGAAGTGGATGGTGTTCTTCTACTTGTAGCTGTATATGTTGATGATCTCTTTGTTACAGGAACCAGCTTCAAGGCCATCTATAGTTTTAAGGCAGAAATGAGCTCAAAGTTTGAAATGAGTGATTTGGGAAAGCTAACCTACTATCTCGGAATGGAAGTGCATCAGTACGAAGGGAGGATCACAATCACACAAAGACGGTATGCAACACGAATTCTCGATGATGCAGGGATGAATTCGTGCAATCTCACTCACACCCCGATGGAGATGAATCTTATTCTATCAAAATCCGAAGCTGAACCTGAAATAGA